>CM067167.1:305554362-305726862 GCA_034093135.1 Erigeron breviscapus
TCAAGAAGAAGAAGAAGAAGAAGAAGAAGAAGAAGAAGAAGAAGAAGAAGAAGAAGAAGAAAAATCAAGAAGAAGAAGAAGAAGAATTTGTAGGTGGACGTGGAGGTAGGGGTGGACGTGGTGGTAGAGGGGGTCGTGGAGGCCGTGGTGGTCGTGGTGGCCGAGGTGGCCGGGGTGGTGCCAATCCCCCAGTAACCGCCAAGGTTATTGTAACATCCCGAAATTTTTAAGCCAATGAAAATAAACCTTCATTATAGTTTTATCATTAAAATAGTTTCCTAGCTTTTTATTTTAGAAAACGGGGTTAAATTGGTCGGAACTTTAGCGGATAGCGGGTATAATACCCTTTTTATTTGGTTAAAAACGTGGCAGGAAGGAGGCATGTCCAGCCATCCATCCTTTTGTGACTCACCACCCATTTACCTCTTTTTCTTCTTCTTCTCTTAATTCTATTCTAAATCAAACTTCAATCCAATTCTAGAATTATTCAACAATAACAATAACAATAATCTTCCAATATGCTTCTAAATTGAAAGATTGAAGTTGAAAGTGTGTGGTGGTGTGTGGGCCGAAATATAGAAGGAAGAAAAAGGGGAAGAATTGTGAATTAGAAATCTTAACCTCATATCTTCCATTGTTGAGGTAATGATTCCTTAACCTAATTTGATTTTTATTTCTTGAATTAGGGTTCTTACTATTAAATTGAAATGGGAATTGGGGGTTTTTCTTAAAAGGGGTTATTTGTTTAAAATCAAGTTAGGGTTCATGTAATTTAATCAAATTTAGGGTTTTAATTGGGTTGCATGATAGATTTGGTTGAATGATAGTGAGAATTAGTTGGACAGATTCTGACCCTGACCTTCAAACGAGTTAAACACCCCCATGACAGAATTTTCAGTTGTCAAGTCCTGAAAAGAAAATGTAGGTTATTGTGTTATCTCAAATTTGCCACTGGAATGGGTTAAAAAGACGAAGTAGAACTCTAGATATGAATTTTTGAATTCAGGGTCGTCATGCTGATCTTTCAGCAAAACTGATTTTTACGTCTGTTATTAAAACGAGTAAAACACATTCTTATGAGTAAATTCATGTCTTGGTCACTGAAGATAAAATGTGCTAAATTGTGTTAAGAAGAAGTGGTCACTGGAATGAGGTCAAAATATTGTGTAGAACCCAAGTTATGGTCATTTGAAGTCAGTAAGGTCAAAGCTGTTTAACAGCAGCAGTTTTGGTTTTTAAAACGACCAGAAGTCACCTTTGGAGGACAATTCACATATTGGTCACTAAAGATAAAAGGTAGGTATATGTGTCGTGTAAACTTGGCCACTGGAATCATGTTAAAAGAGTAATTAGAACTCAAGTTACGATTATTTGAAGTCGGTAAGGTCAAATCTGTTTTGTGCGTAAGGACAGCAACTGTTTGTGTTTTGAAAACGATCAGAAGTCACTCTTGAGGGATAATTAACATGTTGGTCTCTAAAGATGAAATGTACCTAAGTGTGTTAAGTAAATTTGGCCACTGGAATCACCTGAAAAGATTAAGTAGAACTCAAATTATGCTTGTTTGAAGTCACCTTGGTCAAATAATGAAAATGATACTTTTCGTATAAAAATGAGTTTGGCCTTATGATAATGATGTAAGAGGCGAATATGTTGTAAATCAAACTAAGAACAATGTGAGACTATAAAAGATGGGTTTGGTTCTAAGATGCAATTGAATGTGGCTAAGTGACCTTGCGTGTGTTTGATGACATTATATGTATTTGTGAATTATTGCCAGGTTGAAGCATAACTATTGTGTAATTGCGGTTTTGATGGTTTTTGATTTGTGGTCGCGAAGGAGGTGAGTACTCTTGCATACCTTTATGTATACGTTGGGTCAATTGACCACATCATGTTGAAATGAGATATCCATGTGTGGTAATTGATTCGGCTAGGCCCATGTGGGGTCCAGTGTTTATGAGGCCTAAGAACCTCTGGGGCCTAAGAACCCCTATAGTTGCTTGGAGAAGAGGCCTAAGAACCCCGATATTCTCATTGGTTAGCTTATATGGATCCATATATGTTGTTTAGCGTGCAAGGTGAGTATTATAGATATGACACGACGGTGTCATAGTCTATATGCAACAGTCCTTGTGCATTGCCCTCCTTCGTATGTATAAACGTATGCAAGATTATTCACTAAGCTTTGGCTTATTCTTTTAGTTGTTTACCCTTTTTATAGGTTGTCCCGGATGCGGAAGAAAGTTAAGTAATGTAAAGATTGAAGTTAGAGTCGCTTAATGGATATGATCGCTTTAGCTAAATGCGGATAATGGTATTGGTAATAGGACCCATAGTGACCCCTTTGAACTATCGGCTCATCGTACACTTGTTATGTCATTTTGGGTAAAGTAATTATGATGTCTAGTGTTAGATTTGAGTTTTGGTTAATTTAATGGGTCGTCTTGTAGTTGTAATGTATTGATTTTGTTTAAACGTGTTTTGGAGAAACTCATAATCCGTAACAGGTTTGGATGACGATTTTACGAACGGGTCATGCCGAAATTTCTAATTTTGTACGTTGTCTTTTGTAATGTGTCAAATCCTTCTTTGAACTCATAAATGTTGTAATGTGAAGTTTGGTTTTGAGTTGGTTGAGTTGTAAGTTGATTTAAGTGTCAAAATGGAGTTTTGGAAAAACTGGGCAGCAGGTACCCACTGCGCCGCAGTGGGCAGGCATAGCCCCACTGCGCCGCAGTGGGGAAAATCTGTAAAAAAAAAAAAAAAAAAAAAAAATTCTCTTATTTTCCTAAAATGAGTTTGGGTTCTTTCAGTTATATAAGATCTCTCTGTGCTGGATCTTTGTTAGAAATATAAATATGGTGTTAAATTGTAAATATTCAATAGTGGAAGGAGTATTAGTTATAATTATGATTAGAGTATAAATACTCCTTCCTAAGTCATTTGTAATAACCTTTGCCATAATAAACACACACATTTGACTTAATTACTTTCTCTCTCCTCCCGATCATCTTCAACCTCCCTTTCACACACAAACATACTTTTCACACACTATCCATAATTCCACCATTGTTACTCATTTAAGCTCAAGTTTTATTCTAACAATTGGTATCAGAGCACAATCAGAGTTGCTGAACGATACACAAGCTTATTACAAGCTTATTTTGTGCTTAATTTCAGAATTTGAGTTGTTTATCTGAAAGGTTCATTTGCAGAGCTCACTGTTTCAGTGATTCCTGCAAATTAAGTGTGTTTTTGTTCGAATTTTGTTCACCGATCGATTTAATATTAGTATATCTTCCTTCGCTATCAATTTCAGAAGCTAATTTCATTATTTGAGTTGTTTTTGATCGAGCTCTACAAATCGCATGTTCGTGAGGGTTTGAATTCCAATTGAAATTAGCATCTAATTTGTTCGAGGATTTGTGCGCGTTGGTTTTCTGATCATTTTGATATAAAATACGAGTTTTAATTCTCAAAAATGAAAAAGATATCGAAGATTTACAGTCTTCTCTGCAAATAAGGGTTTGGCTGAACAAAGAAGACAACCAGTAACCGACTATTTTGTCGTGTAGTGGTTACTCGTATTTCCAGAGGTCGTTGGTTAAGTGGTGTTCTTACTTGTACTATTTGCAGAGCTCTTTTCTCGGCAAATAGGTGGTTCAAGGATTTGTGGTTAAGTGTTGAGATTACTTGTGCTATTTGCAGAGCTTTTTGCTCGGCAAATAGTTGTTTTTGAGAATTCTTGATTTGTGACTGGTGCTACTTGCATTGTTTGCAGAGGTTTAAGCTCGGCAAACAAGTGTTTTTGGTTGGTGTGACTAAGTACAAGTTCTATTTGTACTGTTTGCAGAGATATTTGCTCGGCAAATAGTTGAATTTAATTCTACGACCAAGTGACTTTCTTAGTTGTGCTGTTTGCAGAGGTTTTTGCTCGGCATTCAGTTGTTTTGATTGTTGATCAGAGTACTTGGGTTGCGACTTGGTCACTTACACCATTTGCAGAGAATTAAGCTCGGCACTTAGTTGTTTTTAAGATTCTCAAATCAAAATTTTTCAAGAAAATTTCTCAAAGCCATTTCTCATCAATATTCTTAAAGTGGGTAGGAAAATCAAAATTTTCAAAATTTTTAATATTCTTACTTGTTCTATTTGCAGAGCTTTGAGCTCGGCAAATAGTACAATTAGCCATTTTTTCTCATTTCAACTGTTTGCAGAGCAATAAGCTCGGCAAACAGTACAAATAAAAAAAAAATTCAAGAAATTTTTTTTAAGTCTTTTACAAATCAAGTTTTATCACTTACCTTTGTTGGTGTGAAATTTGTGGCAAATTTTTTTGAACACCCCATTTACCGAGCAAAAAGCTCGGCAAATAGCACTTTTGGTCTTCAACGATTTGAATCTTGGGTGTTCGTATAATGCTTCAATTTTTTGTGTGTTGTTTGGTAGAATAACAGTAAGATAAAGATATATTGATAAAGAATCGGCTGTGTTGTCAAATAGAGAGAAATTGATTTTGGGTTTTATCCTTCACGTGATTTGAGGCTTTAATGTTTCAAATGAGCTGTCAACAGTGAATTGTAGTGATTATTCTTTTTAAAACCGTGTTTGGAGAAAGTCTTGCACACGAGATTCAAGTTTTTTTAAAAACAATTGTCCGTTTGAATTTTTCTTTCTGTTATGTCACGTGAGTCAAGTTTTTCAAAAAAATTTTGTCTAAAAGTTTTTTTTAGGGCTTAACCTTTTATTGGGCCAAGAATTCATTTTTAGTGTTTGTTGGGCTTAAGTCTTTTAATTAGTTGGGCTTACATTTTCATTTGTTTGGGCTGAATTTTGTCTTGGTCTAGTCATTTGAGTATTTTAAATCGGGTTGTTCTTTTATTGGTCTATCGTCAAAGTTTTGATTAAAAATGACTCTTAAAATACCGGACAAGTTTGTTGCGAGAGTGAAAGATTTTTTAATGGGTGAAGACCCAAGTTGGGAAGAAATACGTCGTCATGATAATCATATTTGTTGGTGTGTCGAGTCGTATCCATGTGCAGTGGTTGTTTTTGAAGAAAACAAAGTCGATGTGAATATTTTTAAAACCCTTGTGAGAGAACACAAAAGTTTTCAACTTGAAATTGACCAACTCAAATCTGAGAACAAAGAGCTTAAATCTGCTGATAATTCCAGTTTGTCTGTCATGGAAAGTCTTCAATATGAAGTTGACCGAATCAAATCTGAGAACAAAGAGCTCAAGTCTGGTAATACTCTCAATTTGTCTACTATGGTAAGTCTTCGACTTGAAATTGACCAACTCAAATCCGAAAATAAAGAGCTCAAATCTGCAAATGATCTCATTTTGTCCAACATGGAAAGTCTTCAAAAAGAAAATGATCATTTGCATTCAAAGATTTTCAAATTAACAAATGAGTTGGACAATTCTTCCAAAGAGCTCAATAAAATTGTTTTGGACAATCAATCAAAAGAACTTGTTTTTCAACAAAAGATTTCTGAGCTTAACCATGAGTTGCGAAATAAGTCCACAATTTTTGTGAGCAAAGAACAAAGATTTTCGAAAATAATCAAAGATCAACAAGATTACATTTCATCTTTGGAATCCAAATTTTTTGAGAAAGATACTCTTGTTTCGAAATTAAAATCTGATGTGTCAACAATTTCTTTCTCTGATTTAAATGCTTCGGTTACAAAACAACTTGAAAAGATGGAGAACCGAATTGCATCTTTTAAATCAAAATCGTTGGACACAAAGCTTGAAAAACCCATGAAACAATCGAGTAATTCAACGATTCCAAAGACCGAGGTGTCAAAATGTTTTCCAAAATCAAGTTCATCCAAACTAAAAGTTGATGTTCCAAAGAAGGTTTACACGGGTAAATCTTCAAAACCTTTTGAAAGAAAAGTCTCTCAGTTTACTAATTACTCCTTGCAAAAGGGTAAGAAGTACACTAAGAAACCAAATTTTGATGGAACAACTACTTTGGTCTCTTTTCTATCCTTCGAGGATAATTCTAAACATATTTCTCAAGCAAAATCTCAATTGACTAAATCTAAATGGAAACCGATTTCAAAAGATAAGTCAGTTGAGTCAAAATCATTCAAATATTCATTTTCGGAACTTTTTGATCTTGCACCAAAACCTGTGAAAGCAGTTGTGCAAAAAGTGAATGATTTTGCTTCGAAAAATCATTTTTCAACTCAATCTACCAATATTGGAAGTTTTTCAAAGAAATCAAATGATTTTTCACCGTTGCTTCCACGGAAACTCTTTTCAACTAAACCACCGGGTTTTAGTTCTCCGTGGAATGCAACATCTATTCATCAAATCGATGAGACTTACATTTGGACTTTCAAGAATTCAAAAACCATTGGACCCAATCTCAAATGGGTTCCAAAAGTGTTTTCCAAGTGATTTGATGAACAGTGGCTTATGCACACATCAGTGTATAACCCGTTCTAAAACAGTTTTCGTAATTTCATTCCTTTTAAAAATATCCAAAAAGATTTTCATTTTCTTATTTTTGAAAAATCCAAAAAGATTTTCTCTTCTCATCATTTTTTTTATTTACTTTGTCTTTTAGTTACTCACAATGTTTTGGATGAGATGCAAGGCATCGAACGCCTTTGTGTACTGCCTTTGTTGTCTCATTTTTAATGTTTGTGAGCAACTTTCAAACCTTTTTTAACTCACCCTTGATATGCAAAAACTTTGTTTATATCATGCATATATTTAGGGGGAGTTTGTTTATAAAACCAAAACTTCCAAGTGTTTAACTCATTTTCCATTTTAAAATTGTTTTTTCCAACAACGCAACCTTACATTCTAGTTCACCAATAGGTTCATTGGGAATTCGGTTGGGTTACTTTGCTTGCTTGTTGTTTGTTGGCATCTACCATTTATGCTATCAATCATTATTGTATGATGAAACCATTTCACATATTCATCATAAGGGGGAGAAATGATTATATGATTGATAGATAGAGTTCAAGGATATAGGTAGAATTTGATTGATAGAATTTGTTCGAGGATGATTGTTGTGTTTGGATGTTCAAAGGATCGTTAGTTTAGGTGAAGAGAGTGAATAATTATCGTGCTAAGTTGAGAGATTGTTTTGAGAAAGTTAAAGGATTGATTAGAGATCGAGTATATTCAAGATGATGTACATGGTCGATATTTGAAAGAAAGATTTATTGAATAATTGACCATTTGTTTGTTCGAGGGGGAGCAAGAGATTAAAGATTTGTTATTGAATAATTTGCTCCGAGATAGTTGTTTGATTGAGGGGGAGCAAGAGATTAAAGATTTGTTATTGAATAATTTGCTCCGAGATAGTTGTTTGATTGAGGGGGAGCAAGAGATTAAAGATTTGTTATTGAATAATTTGCTCCGAGATAGTTGTTTGATTGAGGGGGAGCAAGAGATTAAAGATTTGTTATTGAATAATTTGCTCCGAGATAGTTGTTTGATTGAGGGGGAGCAAGAGATTAAAGATTTGTTATTGAATAATTTGCTCCGAGATAGTTGTTTGATTGAGGGGGAGCAAGAGATTAAAGATTTGTTATTGAATAATTTGCTCCGAGATAGTTGTTTGATTGAGGGGGAGCAAGAGATTAAAGATTTGTTATTGAATAATTTGCTCCGAGATAGTTGTTTGATTGAGGGGGAGCAAGAGATTAAAGATTTGTTATTGAATAATTTGCTCCGAGATAGTTGTTTGATTGAGGGGGAGCAAGAGATTAAAGATTTGTTATTGAATAATTTGCTCCGAGATAGTTGTTTGATTGAGGGGGAGCAAGAGATTAAAGATTTGTTATTGAATAATTTGCTCCGAGATAGTTGTTTGATTGAGGGGGAGCAAGAGATTAAAGATTTGTTATTGAATAATTTGCTCCGAGATAGTTGTTTGATTGAGGGGGAGCAAATGTTTATTGATCAAAGAATTAAGTGTTCCAAGATGCTTATTGATTCAGAGACAAGTTAGACCAAGAATTGAAGTTTTAAAGTCAAATCAAATTTCCGCATTCCAAAACCAAGCTTCCGAAATGCCAAGAGATTTCAAAGTCAAAACCAAGCTTCCGCAAAGCCAAAAGAATTCAAAGTTAAATCAAGCTTCCGCATGCTACTCAAAGATTCAACTTACTTCTCAAAGCAACATCAAGTTGAAATCAACACTCAAAAGTTCAAGTTGTGAAAGCTCAAAAGCTATAAAGATTTCAAAGATGCTTCCAAAGTATTCTAAGTTGGAAGAGAAGATCAAGTTGTAGAAAGTCATCGTCAAGAATATTTGTTTGTTGAAAAGATTCAAAGTCAAGGTTGATACAAGACGTTGAAGACAATGAGAAAGCTTCAAAGTCCAATCAACATTGAAGATTTTCAACAAATGGGCTCATCATGTTTATTTAGAGACCGAAGACGATGCAATATTTACAATTCAACACCAAGGGGGAGATTGTTAGAAATATAAATATGGTGTTAAATTGTAAATATTCAATAGTGGAAGGAGTATTAGTTATAATTGTGATTAGAGTATAAATACTCCTTCCTAAGTCATTTGTAATAACCCTTGCCATAATAAACACACACATTTGACTTAATTACTTTCTCTCTCCTCCCTATCATCTTCAACCTCCCTTTCACACACAAACACACTTTTCACACACTATCCATAATTCCACCATTGTTACTCATTTAAGCTCAAGTTTTATTCTAACAATCTTGTGGCCCGAATCCAAACGACCATGGAAGCTAGAAATGAACAAGATGAAGCGGTTCATGTTCAAAATGAAGATGAAGATGTGAATGTAAACGGTGATGATGGAGAAGAAGGTTTTGTGCAACCAAGAGGACAATTTGCTTACCAACAAGGATGTTTGTTTAAAGACTTCAAACTTTGTGGAGCTCCGGAATTTAAGGGAGAAGGTGGTGCCACGGGTTGTTTGGAATGGTTGGAGACAATTGAATCAATCATTGTTCGGAGTGGTTGTGCTTATCACCAACGAATTTCTTATGTCACCGGCATGTTAAAAGGTGATGCTCTTGAATGGTGGAATGAGGAGGTTGAGGAATTGGGGATCGATGCGGCTAACAACCTTCCTTGGGGAGACTTCAAAAGAATGATAATTACTAAATATTGTCCGGCACACGAAATGAGGAATTTGCAAGAAGAATTCTCTAAGCTTGCCATGAAGGGTGGAGACTATGAGAGTTACACTCGCCGTTTTGGCCAACTCTCTAGACTCATTCCCCATTACGTGAGACCCGATGATGTAAAAATTGAGAAGTATGTTGCGGGATTGCCCCATGAAGTGAGGATGCTTGTTTCTCACCCCCACCATGCCTTTGACATACAAAGAGGCAACCACCTGCACCGCTAGCGTGACATTGGAACTTATTAGGGGTGGCAAGTTGAGCAAAAGTGATGGCAAGAGAAAAGAAGTAGCCGAGTCTAGTGGTACCAAGAAGGTGAATAGGTATCACAACAAGAAACCAACTAGAGGTGGGAAGGTGTTTGCGGCGACTATGCCGGTTAAAGAAGGTTACGCCGGGACGGCTCCTTTGTGCCCTAGGTGTAACCGTCATCATAGGCCTCAATATCGTTGCGAAGCGTGTTTCTATTGCAATCAACCGGGCCATATGGCCAAGATGTGCCCCACTAATCCTAGGGGTGCACCATTGAATGTTGTTCCTCTTAATGCTCGTTTTCCGGCTCGGGGCAATTCCTATGAATGTGGTAGTCAAGAGCACTACCGAAACACATGTCCAAATCTCACCGGCCAACAAGTTCAAGTGACCGTGCACCCGAATCAACTACAAATTGCCAGTCCAAATCAAAACCGGGGACTTCAAGGCCAACAACAACAACTTCCTCAAGCTCCTCGTCAACAATTGGCCCCCCGTGGTAGAGCTTTTGCCGTGAATGCGGCCGAGGCTCATGTTGATCCAAACGTTGTGGCATGTACTTTTCTTCTCAATGACCAATATGCCACCGTGTTATTTGATTCCGGAGCCGATTTTAGCCTCATATCCAATGATTTCATTCCGTTGATAAATGCTAGCCTTAGCCCATTGACGTATTATTTTGAACTCGAAATGGTAAATGGTGGTTTGTCTAGAGTTAGTCAAGTTGCACGTGATTGTATCTTAGATTTGAACGACCACCCATTTTACATAGATTTGGTCCCTTTTGATATTGGTAGTTTTGACGTGATCGTTGGTATGGATTGGATGTCGTCCGTTAACGCGGTAATTGATTGTGGTAATAAAATAGTTAGAATACCGTTAGAGAATGGTGAGGAATTAGTGGTTCAAGGTGAAAGGTCCGAGTCTTGGGAAAGTAAAGTGTATAATGTTAACGTCACCAAGGTTGAATTGAAGACCGTGCCCGTAGTCAACGGGTTTGCGGATGTCTTTCCGGATGATTTACCGGGTTTACCTCCCTCTCGTCAACTCGATTTCCGTATTGACCTTGTTCCTAAAGCTTCCCCCGTGGCCAAGGCACCGTATCGCCTAGCCATGACCGAAATGCAAGAGTTGGCTACCCAACTCAAAGAACTTCAAGAAAAGGGTTTCATCCGCCCTAGTCAATCACCGTGGGGAGCACCGGTCTTATTTGTCAAAAAGAAAGACGGGTCTTTCCGAATGTGCATCGATTATAGAGAATTGAATAAACTAACGGTGAAAAATCGCTATCCTCTTCCTAGAATTGACGACTTGTTTGATCAACTCCAAGGTGCTAAATACTTCTCAAAGATTGATTTGCGGTCGGGTTATCATCAATTGCGGGTACACGAAGATGATATTCCAAAAACGGCCTTCCGAACTCGTTATGGGCACTTTGAATTCACGGTCATGCCCTTCGGTTTAACTAATGCACCGGCGGTGTTCATGGACTTGATGAACCGGGTGTGTGATCCATAGTTGGATAAGTTCGTCATTGTTTTCATTGATGACATACTTATCTATTCCAAGACGAAGGAAGATCATGCGGAGCATTTAAAGCTAGTGTTGGAGTTGCTTTAGAAGGAAAAGTTATATGACAAGTTTTCCAAGTGTGAATTTTGGTTGGAAGAAGTCCACTTCCTTGGACATGTGGTGAGCAAAGAGGGTATACACGTCGATCCGAGTAAGATTGAAGCGGTAAAGAATTGGAGAAGGCCCGAGACGCCAACCGAGATCCGCCAATTCCTTGGTTTGGCGGGCTATTATAAGAGATTCATCGAGGGTTTCTCAAAAATCGCCCAACCTTTGACCTTGTTGACTCAAAGGGAAAGGAGGTTTGATTGGGGCGAAAAACAAGAACAAGCATTCCAATTGTTGAAAGACAAGTTGTGTGATGCACCCATTTTAAGCTTGCCCGATGGAGCCGATGATTTTGTCATTTATTGTGATGCATCCGGGCAAGGATTGGGTTGTGTCTTAATGCAATGGGGTAAGGTGATTGCGTATGCATCTAGGCAACTAAAGGTGCATGAGAAGAATTACCCGACCCATGACTTGGAATTGGGAGCGGTCGTGTTTGCTTTAAAATGTTGGAGGCACTACTTGTATGGCACCAAGAGCGTGATCTATACCGATCACAAAATCCTTCAACACATTTTTGACCAAAGTGAACTAAATATGAGACAACGAAGATGGTTGGAGCTCTTTAGCGACTATGATTGTGTTATTCGTTACCATCCGGGTAAAGCCAACGTGGTAGCCGATGCATTGAGTCGAAAGGAACGTGTGAAACCGAGGCGAGTTAGAGCCATGAGCCTTACCGTACAAAGGAGTGTTCGTGACTCCATCATTGAGGCTCAAAGATTGGCAACTAGGCCGAAAAACTTTATCAATGAAGCTTTACATGGCTTAGAAGAGCAATTTGAAAGAAAAGACGATGATGGATTATATTTTGTTGAACGATTGTGGATTCCCGTCTTGGGTGGGCTTCGGATGAAATTGATGAATGAAGCTCATAAGTCGACCTACTCGGTTCACCCGGGTTCCGACAAGATGTATTTTGGGTTGAGGGACTTGTATTGGTGGCCGGGAATGAAGAGAGACATCGCTAGATATGTTAGTGAATGTATCACATGCTTGCAAGTAAAGGCCGACCACAAGAAACCACCCGGTTTTCTAGTTCAACCGAGAACACCGGTGTGGAAATGGGAAGAGATTGCAATGGACTTCATCACGAAGTTGCCAAGAACGAGTAGTGGTCGGGACACCATTTGGGTGATTATTGATCGGTTGACTAAGTCGGCTCACTTCTTGGCCATCCAAAAAGACGACAAATTTGACACCATGGCACGCTTGTACATCAAAAAAGTGATATCCAAACATGGAATGCCAATCTCCATAATAACCGATCGGGATGCCCGGTTTACTTCAAAGTTTTGGAAGGCGTTTCAAAAAACGATGGGTACTCGACTCGACATGAGTACGGCGTTCCATCCTCAAACCGATGGTCAAAGTGAAAGGACAATTCAAACGTTAGAAGATATGTTAAGAGCTTGTGCCATAGATTTCGGTGGTAATTGGGATGTGCATCTCCCTTTGGTCGAATTCTCCTATAACAATAGCTATCATGCTAGCATACAAATGGCCCCATTTAAGGCTTTGTGTGGGAGAGATTGTCGATCACCTGTAACTTGGGCGGAAGTTGGTGAAAGCCAACTCATTGGACCCGAGATTGTTGTGGAAACGACTAAAGTGATTTCTCAAATCAAAGAGAAGTTGAGAGTGACCGGAGAACGACAACTAAAGTATGCCAACGTTAGACGACGACCTCTTGAATTCAAGTTGGTGATTATGTGCTACTCAAAGTGTCTTCGTGGAAGGGAGTGGTCCGTTTTTTGAAACGTGGTAAGTTGGGTCCAAGATATATTGGCCCATTTAAGATTTTGGAACGAATTGGCCCGGTAGCGTATCGTTTGGAACTTCCTCAAGACTTGAGTGGAGTCCACAATGTTTTTCATGTTTGTAATCTTAGGAAGTGTTTAGCCAACCCAACGCTTCATGTGCCCTAGATGAAATCTGAGTCGATAAAGCGTTGAAATTTGTGGAGGAACCGGTAGAAATCTTAGATCGACAAACTAAGAAGTTAAAGAATACACGATATACGATTGTTAAAGTTAGATGGCAAGCAAGACGTGGACCCGAGGTTACTTGGGAACGGGAAGATTCGATGAAAGCTAAGTATCCCCACTTGTTTAGCGAGTCTAGTTAACTTAGAATTTCAGGACGAAATTCCTTTAACGGGGGAATAATGTAACATTCGTAACTTTTGACTTGGTTTGACTTTTGATTGAATGTAATAAGATGTGAACGATTATGTGAATTTATATGAATTATCGAACGTTTGATCGTGTTTTAATATAACGTTGAATTTATTTGTAATTACGGGTTCGTTTTAGCGATTAAATGGATAACGTATAGCTATTTGTCGAATTTAGCGGAGCGGGGCCTCAAAAAATGAGACCCCATGGCCGGCCCACCCTCTCACTCTCTCCTTCCACCCACTCATTTCTCACTTTAAAAACCTTATCCTCCTTCTCTCCCATTTACTCCCCATTCATTTCTTCCATCTACCTAAAATCCTAACTTAAATCCATAATAAATACTTATGATTTTGTGAAATTAAATGCTATAACTAGTCTATACTAAAACCCTAATAATAGTTTAACCTTCTTAAGCAAGAATTTGGACTTCTCAAAGTGTTCTTCATCGACTTAAGCTTCAAAATCCAAAATTTGAGGAGTCGAGTTATTTGGTAAGTGAAATCTAGTTCTAATGCTTCATTTCATGTCATTAAATGTGTCTCTTAACTGAAATTACAATTTCTTGGGCGATTTCAAGTCAAATCGATTCTAGGGTTTCTTTAGGGTTTGTTCTAGGGTATTAAGGAATTCAAGCTTGTTTATGTGTTTTGGTTGAAGGTTTTGAGATGGGTTGTGTTAAACTTTGTTTGGTTATGTTCAATAAGGTGTTCCCAAGTTCCCCAAACCGGTTTCGAGTCAAATTAGTGATTTCAAGTCCAAATGGGTCGTTTTTCATGTTCATAGCTGCTGCTGGTCGAATTTGTGCAGGTGGGGCGTAGCTTACGCCCATTATGGGCGTAGCTTACGCTGGCTAAGGTCTTTGGGGCGTAAGATACGGCCAATGTACCGTAGGTTACGCCTATCTCCAAGTGTCAAAATGACTTTACGCCCAAAATCTTCTGTTTACGCCGAAAACATGTGCTTGAGACGCCAAAACTAAACAAGCGTACCTTACGCTAGAATGGGCATAGCTTACGCTAGGCCATTTGCGACTCACCGTACCCTACGCTGCTTAGCAGCGTACCTTACGCTAGAATGGGCATAGCTTACGCTAGGCCATTTGCGACTCACCGTACCCTACGCTGCTTAGCAGCGTACCTTACGCCTGTCTGATTTGAACCACCGTAACTTACGGTGGACAGGACCGTAAGTTACGGTCTTCTCCTTCCTTTAATTTCCTGTTTTACTAGCTTTGGTTTCCAACTTCTCGTATCGCGTCTAGCTTTCATTGTAATCATCTCTGGGCTTCTCTAGTGTATTGTGTGTGTCCCGGTAGTCGTCTAAAGTCGAACACCACCTTTTGAACTCAAGTAAGGTATTAATAGTGAATGTATATTATATGATTGTTAGGTGGTGAACGTGTGGCGAATCTTGGGCGTATATAACTTATCATTTACTTATCTTGCTTGGCAAAGGTGAGTTTCGTAGCCCCGTTTTCTCTTACATTTGGGGTGAAAAGTGTACATGTTTTACTTAAACGTTTTAACGATTTATTTGAAATGATTTGATGTTAAACGATGACTTGTTGAACGTAAATGCTTTGTTTCCATAAACGTATTTGTGAATGCTTGATGTGATGAATGATTGTGATAACGAGTAAGTCCACATTGTGGCATAACGTTGTTATTAACGATATTGTTTAACGTATATATTGTGTATGAACGTTTAGTTGTAACGTAACGTTGTTATGACAAATTATGAATGTATGGATGATGATGTAAGTATCCTCATCCTTGAATACCCTTAACGGTTGTTATCCCGACACTATGATTTTAACGTTTAAACCTACGAACTCACCAACTTTATGTTGACCCATTTTAGTACACTTTTTAGGTAATCAAGTTAATCAAGGACGTAATGGATGATTTGCATGACCTTGCTAGGATTTGGGCTTGACTATTGGATCCGTGATTCATTGATTTCCCTTGACGGGTTGTGCTTAGGATTATCGGCCATCATTTTGGATTATACTCTTTTGTAACTTTGATGGCATGTGCTCCTTATGCATTTTGTGATCCCATGTTGTATTTGTACTCGTATTTGAACTTGATATATGGATTGCCCAATCCTTATTTGCATATAGTATTGTCTCTACTTAATTTTCCATGTCGTGCTATGCTTTTCGTGTGACATCCCATAATTCCGCCATGTTGGGGTGTTACACTTTATATTTTGTTACGTGTATACTTAAACCTCACAATAAATATGTGACAACAATGAATGTGAAGAAAGTTGTGACAACCTACTCAGGTCATTTACTTGGCTGTAGAGATACTTTTCTTCATGATTTCCAGATCTATGAATCCGAAAATACCTGAGCTTTCAACCAATAATCAGCATGATACAGGCTAAACCGGTTTTTTTAACCGACCTCAGACTATTTGTTTCCATCTTCTTTTGGCTTAGAATGATTTTATCAGCCTAAAGTTGTACCTGACATACCGAGGTTTTAGACTACGTAGACAACATAGTGCTTGAATCCTAAGTTATTCAGAATGGGATATAATGATGCAAATATTGATTTATCTCAATAAGATTTATAAGGGCTTAAAATATAATAAATTAGGTGGGCTAGAAGATTTACCAGCCTAAAGTTTATCGAAAAAATATGAGTTTTTGGTTATGTAGACAACAAGGAGTTTTAATTGAATGAGACAGAATTATAAAAGATAATGAGCATAGAAGTTCAAATTTATTTTGTGTGGCGATTAATTGTTAAGCTACTTACATTTTTATTGAATCTTTTGAAATTGCACCAATGATATTAGGTATGGTATTTGTCGTCTTCGTATCTATGGTTTTGGCAGGTTAATTTTAGTACCAACGTTCTTTTTGTCGATGCTTATACCCCTATTAACTCAGACCCTGATATGTTGGCTACTCCACCTCATGCATCTCACCTTTAGGATTGAAGTTAATGGTTTGTACATATGTAGGTTATTGCATTTTGATTTGATTTGCATTTGTTTTAAGATAATGGTCTATACAATTTCTCAAATGGGTTATGCTTAAAGTTGATACGGTTTGTTATATTTTACAAAAAGTTGCATACTTTTACCTTGCAACTGAATACTTTAGTGGAAGTGATTTGATCAATAATATGGTGAACACGGAGGCTCTGTGAGAGACGAACGATGAAATTTTATGCTCTCGCTATAGTTTAATTTCGCGTTAGCGGGTGGTGTGGTTAACATGACCCGTTGTAAACTATGCTAAATCATGAATCAAGGTTATAAGACTTAAGTGTGTGAGAGAGAAAGTAGAGAGAATATGGGAAAGTAAGGAAATATGATTAAAAGGTGTTTTTTTACAAATGGAGATTGGAGGGGTTTATATAGGGCCAACATTTGCTCTAAACCCCCTCCTTAATTACAACTAAGTCCTTATCTAATTACAACACAAACCTTCCATACTTACTACATTAAATCAAGGACTATTCTATTACATAATTACAAAACTTGCACTAACAAAATAATTAAAGCTAACAATCTCCCCCTTTAGTGCAGTTTTGTGAAGGTTCATCGTCTAGTCCTTTTCTTCTTTCTTTGTCTTCTGTTTCTTTTCTTGGTTGACGATTCGGGTTTGTCTTGATGAGTCCTTTGATCATTGAAGGCCCTTTTCTTGTATTCACTGAACTTCTCTTTCCAGAGGCGCTTGGGAATGAAATGAAATTTCGGATCAGATGGTCGGTTGGGGGTTCTATGATATGGATCTTTAAATAAACGTGATGAGCCCATTTATTGAAAATCTTCAATGTTGAGTAGACTTTGTAGCTTTCTCTTTATCTTCATCGTCTTCGAGCAACTTTGACTTTTTGAATTCTCAAGCATTCTGTGAAAGCGAAGGCGAAGACTTGGGTTTCTTGTGGAAAGCAGAAGCTTGGAATGAAGTGCGGAAGCTTGGCTTAGTGTTGAGTGTAGAACTTGACTTGGTTCTTACATTACAGTCGTTGATTGTCTGTCTCTTGCTCCCCCTCAAACACACAAGTTTCTCAATAACAGATAATTAATCCAGAAAATGGTTTGTCGCTTTAGCTCCCCCTCAACTTGTCGTATGAGCGAAATCTTCTCTAAATCTTGCCCCCTCACTCAATCACTCCTTTCAAAATATACAATAAAAACATACTAAAAGATCCAAGACTAATTTTCCTTTTAGCTCCCCCTCAACCCTTTTTTTTTTTTTTTTTTTTTTTTTTTTTTTTTTTTTTTTTTTTTTTTTTTTTTTTTTTTTACTGAACCACTTTTACTCTTTTTTTTTTTTTTTTTTTTTTTTTTTTTTTTTTTTTTTTTTTTTTTTTTTTTTTTTTTTTTTTTTTTTTTTTTTTTTTTTTTTTTTTTTTTTTTTTTTTTTTTTTTTTTTTTTTTTTTTTTTTTTTTTTTTTTTTTTTTTTTTTTTTTTTTTTTTTTTTTTTTTTTTTTTTTTTTTTTTTTTTTTTTTTTTTTTTTTTTTTTTTTTTTTTTTTTTTTTTTTTTTTTTTTTTTTTTTTTTTTTTTTTTTTTTTTTTTTTTTTTTTTTTTTTTTTTTTTTTTTTTTTTTTTTTTTTTTTTTTTTTTTTTTTTTTTTTTTTTTTTTTTTTTTTTTTTTTTTTTTTTTTTTTTTTTTTTTTTTTTTTTTTTTTTTTTTTTTTTTTTTTTTTTTTTTTTTTTTTTTTTTTTTTTTTTTTTTTTTTTTTTTTTTTTTTTTTTTTTTTTTTTTTTTTTTTTTTTTTTTTTTTTTTTTTTTTTTTTTTTTTTTTTTTTTTTTTTTTTTTTTTTTTTTTTTTTTTTTTTTTTTTTTTTTTTTTTTTTTTTTTTTTTTTTTTTTTTTTTTTTTTTTTTTTTTTTTTTTTTTTTTTTTTTTTTTTTTTTTTTTTTTTTTTTTTTTTTTTTTTTTTTTTTTTTTTTTTTTTTTTTTTTTTTTTTTTTTTTTTTTTTTTTTTTTTTTTTTTTTTTTTTTTTTTTTTTTTTTTTTTTTTTTTTTTTTTTTTTTTTTTTTTTTTTTTTTTTTTTTTTTTTTTTTTTTTTTTTTTTTTTTTTTTTTTTTTTTTTTTTTTTTTTTTTTTTTTTTTTTTTTTTTTTTTTTTTTTTTTTTTTTTTTTTTTTTTTTTTTTTTTTTTTTTTTTTTTTTTTTTTTTTTTTTTTTTTTTTTTTTTTTTTTTTTTTTTTTTTTTTTTTTTTTTTTTTTTTTTTTTTTTTTTTTTTTTTTTTTTTTTTTTTTTTTTTTTTTTTTTTTTTTTTTTTTTTTTTTTTTTTTTTTTTTTTTTTTTTTTTTTTTTTTTTTTTTTTTTTTTTTTTTTTTTTTTTTTTTTTTTTTTTTTTTTTTTTTTTTTTTTTTTTTTTTTTTTTTTTTTTTTTTTTTTTTTTTTTTTTTTTTTTTTTTTTTTTTTTTTTTTTTTTTTTTTTTTTTTTTTTTTTTTTTTTTTTTTTTTTTTTTTTTTTTTTTTTTTTTTTTTTTTTTTTTTTTTTTTTTTTTTTTTTTTTTTTTTTTTTTTTTTTTTTTTTTTTTTTTTTTTTTTTTTTTTTTTTTTTTTTTTTTTTTTTTTTTTTTTTTTTTTTTTTTTTTTTTTTTTTTTTTTTTTTTTTTTTTTTTTTTTTTTTTTTTTTTTTTTTTTTTTTTTTTTTTTTTTTTTTTTTTTTTTTTTTTTTTTTTTTTTTTTTTTTTTTTTTTTTTTTTTTTTTTTTTTTTTTTTTTTTTTTTTTTTTTTTTTTTTTTTTTTTTTTTTTTTTTTTTTTTTTTTTTTTTTTTTTTTTTTTTTTTTTTTTTTTTTTTTTTTTTTTTTTTTTTTTTTTTTTTTTTTTTTTTTTTTTTTTTTTTTTTTTTTTTTTTTTTTTTTTTTTTTTTTTTTTTTTTTTTTTTTTTTTTTTTTTTTTTTTTTTTTTTTTTTTTTTTTTTTTTTTTTTTTTTTTTTTTTTTTTTTTTTTTTTTTTTTTTTTTTTTTTTTTTTTTTTTTTTTTTTTTTTTTTTTTTTTTTTTTGTTTTAGTTGGAGATGGAGTGGTTTGGTTGAGAAGAGGTGATTTTGGAGCACGAGTTGAAGAAGGATTCACTTGATTTGATTTGGTTGCAAGTTGAGTCTCCAATGACAAGGAATGAGCTTGAAGTTGTTGGATTAACTTCAAACATGTTTGCTCATTATTCTTCGAAGAAGTGGGCTTGTTTTGCAAATCACGATTGAGCTTCAGAAATTTAGTACTAAAACAGGGTTTCAGAAATTTAGTACTAAAACAGGGTTTCAGAAATTTAGTACTAAAACAGGGTTTCAGAAATTTAGTACTAAAACAGGGTTTCAGAAATTTAGTACTAAAACAGGGTTTCAGAAATTTAGTACTAAAACAGGGTTTCAGAAATTTAGTACTAAAACAGGGTTTCAGAAATTTAGTACTAAAACAGGGTTTCAGAAATTTAGTACTAAAACAGGGTTTCAGAAATTTAGTACTAAAACAGGGTTTCAGAAATTTAGTACTAAAACAGGGTTTCAGAAATTTAGTACTAAAACAGGGTTTCAGAAATTTAGTACTAAAACAGGGTTTCAGAAATTTAGTACTAAAACAGGGTTTCAGAAATTTAGTACTAAAACAGGGTTTCAGAAATTTAGTACTAAAACAGGGTTTCAGAAATTTAGTACTAAAACAGGGTTTCAGAAATTTAGTACTAAAACAGGGTTTCAGAAATTTAGTACTAAAACAGGGTTTCAGAAATTTAGTACTAAAACAGGGTTTCAGAAATTTAGTACTAAAACAGGGTTTCAGAAATTTAGTACTAAAACAGGGTTTCAGAAATTTAGTACTAAAACAGGGTTTCAGAAATTTAGTACTAAAACAGGGTTTCAGAAATTTAGTACTAAAACAGGGTTTCAGAAATTTAGTACTAAAACAGGGTTTCAGAAATTTAGTACTAAAACAGGGTTTCAGAAATTTAGTACTAAAACAGGGTTTCAGAAATTTAGTACTAAAACAGGGTTTCAGAAATTTAGTACTAAAACAGGGTTTCAGAAATTTAGTACTAAAACAGGGTTTCAGAAATTTAGTACTAAAACAGGGTTTCAGAAATTTAGTACTAAAACAGGGTTTCAGAAATTTAGTACTAAAACAGGGTTTCAGAAATTTAGTACTAAAACAGGGTTTCAGAAATTTAGTACTAAAACAGGGTTTCAGAAATTTAGTACTAAAACAGGGTTTCAGAAATTTAGTACTAAAACAGGGTTTCAGAAATTTAGTACTAAAACAGGGTTTCAGAAATTTAGTACTAAAACAGGGTTTCAGAAATTTAGTACTAAAACAGGGTTTCAGAAATTTAGTACTAAAACAGGGTTTCAGAAATTTAGTACTAAAACAGGGTTTCAGAAATTTAGTACTAAAACAGGGTTTCAGAAATTTAGTACTAAAACAGGGTTTCAGAAATTTAGTACTAAAACAGGGTTTCAGAAATTTAGTACTAAAACAGGGTTTCAGAAATTTAGTACTAAAACAGGGTTTCAGAAATTTAGTACTAAAACAGGGTTTCAGAAATTTAGTACTAAAACAGGGTTTCAGAAATTTAGTACTAAAACAGGGTTTCAGAAATTTAGTACTAAAACAGGGTTTCAGAAATTTAGTACTAAAACAGGGTTTCAGAAATTTAGTACTAAAACAGGGTTTCAGAAATTTAGTACTAAAACAGGGTTTCAGAAATTTAGTACTAAAACAGGGTTTCAGAAATTTAGTACTAAAACAGGGTTTCAGAAATTTAGTACTAAAACAGGGTTTCAGAAATTTAGTACTAAAACAGGGTTTCAGAAATTTAGTACTAAAACAGGGTTTCAGAAATTTAGTACTAAAACAGGGTTTCAGAAATTTAGTACTAAAACAGGGTTTCAGAAATTTAGTACTAAAACAGGGTTTCAGAAATTTAGTACTAAAACAGGGTTTCAGAAATTTAGTACTAAAACAGGGTTTCAGAAATTTAGTACTAAAACAGGGTTTCAGAAATTTAGTACTAAAACAGGGTTTCAGAAATTTAGTACTAAAACAGGGTTTCAGAAATTTAGTACTAAAACAGGGTTTCAGAAATTTAGTACTAAAACAGGGTTTCAGAAATTTAGTACTAAAACAGGGTTTCAGAAATTTAGTACTAAAACAGGGTTTCAGAAATTTAGTACTAAAACAGGGTTTCAGAAATTTAGTACTAAAACAGGGTTTCAGAAATTTAGTACTAAAACAGGGTTTCAGAAATTTAGTACTAAAACAGGGTTTCAGAAATTTAGTACTAAAACAGGGTTTCAGAAATTTAGTACTAAAACAGGGTTTCAGAAATTTAGTACTAAAACAGGGTTTCAGAAATTTAGTACTAAAACAGGGTTTCAGAAATTTAGTACTAAAACAGGGTTTCAGAAATTTAGTACTAAAACAGGGTTTCAGAAATTTAGTACTAAAACAGGGTTTCAGAAATTTAGTACTAAAACAGGGTTTCAGAAATTTAGTACTAAAACAGGGTTTCAGAAATTTAGTACTAAAACAGGGTTTCAGAAATTTAGTACTAAAACAGGGTTTCAGAAATTTAGTACTAAAACAGGGTTTCAGAAATTTAGTACTAAAACAGGGTTTCAGAAATTTAGTACTAAAACAGGGTTTCAGAAATTTAGTACTAAAACAGGGTTTCAGAAATTTAGTACTAAAACAGGGTTTCAGAAATTTAGTACTAAAACAGGGTTTCAGAAATTTAGTACTAAAACAGGGTTTCAGAAATTTAGTACTAAAACAGGGTTTCAGAAATTTAGTACTAAAACAGGGTTTCAGAAATTTAGTACTAAAACAGGGTTTCAGAAATTTAGTACTAAAACAGGGTTTCAGAAATTTAGTACTAAAACAGGGTTTCAGAAATTTAGTACTAAAACAGGGTTTCAGAAATTTAGTACTAAAACAGGGTTTCAGAAATTTAGTACTAAAACAGGGTTTCAGAAATTTAGTACTAAAACAGGGTTTCAGAAATTTAGTACTAAAACAGGGTTTCAGAAATTTAGTACTAAAACAGGGTTTCAGAAATTTAGTACTAAAACAGGGTTTCAGAAATTTAGTACTAAAACAGGGTTTCAGAAATTTAGTACTAAAACAGGGTTTCAGAAATTTAGTACTAAAACAGGGTTTCAGAAATTTAGTACTAAAACAGGGTTTCAGAAATTTAGTACTAAAACAGGGTTTCAGAAATTTAGTACTAAAACAGGGTTTCAGAAATTTAGTACTAAAACAGGGTTTCAGAAATTTAGTACTAAAACAGGGTTTCAGAAATTTAGTACTAAAACAGGGTTTCAGAAATTTAGTACTAAAACAGGGTTTCAGAAATTTAGTACTAAAACAGGGTTTCAGAAATTTAGTACTAAAACAGGGTTTCAGAAATTTAGTACTAAAACAGGGTTTCAGAAATTTAGTACTAAAACAGGGTTTCAGAAATTTAGTACTAAAACAGGGTTTCAGAAATTTAGTACTAAAACAGGGTTTCAGAAATTTAGTACTAAAACAGGGTTTCAGAAATTTAGTACTAAAACAGGGTTTCAGAAATTTAGTACTAAAACAGGGTTTCAGAAATTTAGTACTAAAACAGGGTTTCAGAAATTTAGTACTAAAACAGGGTTTCAGAAATTTAGTACTAAAACAGGGTTTCAGAAATTTAGTACTAAAACAGGGTTTCAGAAATTTAGTACTAAAACAGGGTTTCAGAAATTTAGTACTAAAACAGGGTTTCAGAAATTTAGTACTAAAACAGGGTTTCAGAAATTTAGTACTAAAACAGGGTTTCAGAAATTTAGTACTAAAACAGGGTTTCAGAAATTTAGTACTAAAACAGGGTTTCAGAAATTTAGTACTAAAACAGGGTTTCAGAAATTTAGTACTAAAACAGGGTTTCAGAAATTTAGTACTAAAACAGGGTTTCAGAAATTTAGTACTAAAACAGGGTTTCAGAAATTTAGTACTAAAACAGGGTTTCAGAAATTTAGTACTAAAACAGGGTTTCAGAAATTTAGTACTAAAACAGGGTTTCAGAAATTTAGTACTAAAACAGGGTTTCAGAAATTTAGTACTAAAACAGGGTTTCAGAAATTTAGTACTAAAACAGGGTTTCAGAAATTTAGTACTAAAACAGGGTTTCAGAAATTTAGTACTAAAACAGGGTTTCAGAAATTTAGTACTAAAACAGGGTTTCAGAAATTTAGTACTAAAACAGGGTTTCAGAAATTTAGTACTAAAACAGGGTTTCAGAAATTTAGTACTAAAACAGGGTTTCAGAAATTTAGTACTAAAACAGGGTTTCAGAAATTTAGTACTAAAACAGTTCATGATCGGTCACCTACAAAGATCATGACAGTGGTTGTAACTAATATCGAATATCAACTTTTTGTAAAAAAACTTATATCCACAACTAATGCAAGCGTAGATTATTACATTTCACATCTATACTTCTTACATGAGACGATACGATTTTTCTAGTGAAAAAAAAGGAAAGTAGAGAGAAACTTATTTTTTTCAAAAAGCAATGTAATGTGTTGGCAGCAAGGTTCGAACTCCCGTTCATTTAATAATAAAGAATGATAGATACCCTTGTTTACCACCCGATCTATCATTTCTTTTGTTTATACTGTCCCATCATTTTTATAAAAACTTAGACCGAAAGTGACACCTAACAATAAGACAATGCATTGAATAATTGTACATTATGCTTTATGCAATTGTATTTTACTGTTAACGTGAAAATACTTTAAATAGGTTATAATTAAATAAACATACTGCAATACCAAAAATATGGATTCCAATTGTTAAATTTGATTACAATTTCCGGTTAAAAAAAATTGATTACAACAGTTCAGATTTTAAGGTATTTAATCCTTAAAAGTAGTAGAATTGTTTTTTTATATATATAAATTAAACGGCTAATATCACATTAATCTTATCCTAATCCTAAATTACCCCAATATATTACTATATCCACCGTTGCCAATGATTGAACTTTGGTTTTATTCTAAGAGGCAATAGCCCCTACCATCCAGCTAAAACTGAAATGACAAGTAAAAGAATTGTTAACGTTTACTACTACACATATTTTACCAGTTAACTAATCAGCATATAGTTAAACATAGTTGGCTCATTGCCTACCTTTTGGTTTATTAATTTAAGCCAAACAAAATCAGATCGATCCTAAGATCCTATGGTCAATACATATCATATATGCACTCAAAAATCCGATGCGTCCACAAGTTTTCACTTATCAAGATCATAAAATCATAAAACTTAATACTCGTATTAAGATATAGATCTTGACAAACTTGACTGTTGTATTTGTTTTTCAAGATATTGGGTTTTAAACATTTGTATTAATAATTAATGGTATGGAGTTTTATGATGAGAACTGAGAAACATTCATTCAATATATATATATATATATATAGAGATATATATATATATATATATATATATATATATATATATATATATATATATATATATATATATATATATATATATATATATATATATATATATATATATATATATATATATATATATATATATATATATATATATATATATATATATATATATATATATATATATATATATATATATATATATATATATATATATATATATATATATATATATATATATATATATATATATATATATATATATATATATATATATATATATATATATATATATATATATATATATATATATATATATATATATATATATATATATATATATATATATATATATATATATATATATATATATATATATATATATATATATATATATATATATATATATATATATATATATATATATATATATATATATATATATATATATATATATATATATATATATATATATATATATATATATATATATATATATATATATATATATATATATATATATATATATATATATATATATATATATATATATATATATATATATATATATATATATATATATATATATATATATATATATATATATATATATATATATATATATATATATATATATATATATATATATATATATATATATATATATATATATATATATATATATATATATATATATATATATATATATATATATATATATATATATATATATATATATATATATATATATATATATATATATATATATATATATATATATATATATATATATATATATATATATATATATATATATATATATATATATATATATATATATATATATATATATATATATATATATATATATATATATATATATATATATATATATATATATATATATATATATATATATATATATATATATATATATATATATATATATATATATATATATATATATATATATATATATATATATATATATATATATATATATATATATATATATATATATATATATATATATATATATATATATATATATATATATATATATATATATATATATATATATATATATATATATATATATATATATATATATATATATATATATATATATATATATATATATATATATATATATATATATATATATATATATATATATATATATATATATATATATATATATATATATATATATATATATATATATATATATATATATATATATATATATATATATATATATATATATATATATATATATATATATATATATATATATATATATATATATATATATATATATATATATATATATATATATATATATATATATATATATATATATATATATATATATATATATATATATATATATATATATATATATATATATATATATATATATATATATATATATATATATATATATATATATATATATATATATATATATATATATATATATATATATATATATATATATATATATATATATATATATATATATATATATATATATATATATATATATATATATATATATATATATATATATATATATATATATATATATATATATATATATATATATATATATATATATATATATATATATATATATATATATATATATATATATATATATATATATATATATATATATTATAAAGTAATATACAATAAGCGTATATAAAATAAAATTAGCTAATTTAGGAATCTTCCTTAATTTTATACATACGTAAATCTATAAATCTATACATAAAATTAAATTAGCTAATCTTCCTAAATCTTCTATATACGTAAGAATAGATATATCATAGAATTTGAGTTATTTCATAACTATGTCTATACTCTATTCACCTTATTAGCCGGGAACCTTTTGTTTAACGGCAAATGTTAGATATTACTGTTTCGAACCCTAACAGTGACATCCAAGTTGGATAGTATTTTGAAAGTTGGATCTTGTACTCATTCTAGGTAGTCGGGAGCACTTAGCAAGCACTATAATCAGTTCATAACAGGTTCATATGCTGTACCAAGGTAAGATAACATCTTTTGTCACCTGGTGGTACAACAAAACACGTTTTCATAAGTAAAACCTTCCAAACGTTTATGTATGATTCCTGAAATGATATAATAAAGCTAAAGATACTGATAAGTTACTCATATATGAGTGGCGAAATGATTCTGAGGACAGAATCCTCTTAAGGGGGAGGTAATTGTAACATCCCAAACTTTTTCGAGTTTGACTTATTGACTTGACCGTTAGTCAACGTTAGGTCTATTATGTTTATGTGCCCTATATGGGATTATGTGATTAAATGCTTAGGCATTTAATATGAAATGACAAATATGATGATTAACGAAAGTAAAGTTAAGTTATAAAGTGCTTGTTAGTATGTTAAGACTCCCGGTAGAAAGTTAAGCTAAGAAAGTAAAAGTAGAAAAGACTGTGTAAGGAGCTAAATGAGTTTGGCTATGCTAAGTTAAAGAACGACCCAAGGAAATCCTGAAATGATATAATAAAGCTAAAGATACTGATAAGTTACTCATATATGAGTGGCGAAATGATTCTGAGGACAGAATCCTCTTAAGGGGGAGGTAATTGTAACATCCCAAACTTTTTCGAGTTTGACTTATTGACTTGACCGTTAGTCAACGTTAGGTCTATTATGTTTATGTGCCCTATATGGGATTATGTGATTAAATGCTTAGGCATTTAATATGAAATGACAAATATGATGATTAACGAAAGTAAAGTTAAGTTATAAAGTGCTTGTTAGTATGTTAAGACTCCCGGTAGAAAGTTAAGCTAAGAAAGTAAAAGTAGAAAAGACTGTGTAAGGAGCTAAATGAGTTTGGCTATGCTAAGTTAAAGAACGACCCAAGGAAATCCTGAAATGATATAATAAAGCTAAAGATACTGATAAGTTACTCATATATGAGTGGCGAAATGATTCTGAGGACAGAATCCTCTTAAGGGGGAGGTAATTGTAACATCCCAAACTTTTTCGAGTTTGACTTATTGACTTGACCGTTAGTCAACGTTAGGTCTATTATGTTTATGTGCCCTATATGGGATTATGTGATTAAATGCTTAGGCATTTAATATGAAATGACAAATATGATGATTAACGAAAGTAAAGTTAAGTTATAAAGTGCTTGTTAGTATGTTAAGACTCCCGGTAGAAAGTTAAGCTAAGAAAGTAAAGTTTTAGAGTTGAGGGGTCTTAAGTGTAAGATTTGGAGTTGATGACCAGGGGTTAAGGGGAAATTAGGCAACCCTAATTGTCACAAAACTTCTGCCCTCTTGTGTGTGTGAAGCCCCAACCGATCCCCTCCTCTCCCAAAGCAAAGTTCCCTCAAGATTCAATCGATTCGTGCCGTATTGATCAAGTTTTGATTAGATCTTGAATCCTCTAAGTCATCTACAGGTAATATAGGTAATATTATCTTTGAATTCTGATCTTATGAGTCTTAGTTGAGTTTATAATCCAGGCCATAGGGTTTGGGTTGGGTTATTTGATCAAACGATCACTGATTTCATGTTATTCGGGTGATTGAATGATTGATTCATGATGCAAAGGATTATAAGATCAATTGATTGATTTGAGTCATCAAAAGTATCATTAGAAGGGTCAATTTTATACCCCCAGGTCGGGCTAAGGGTTTGAGATCGAATGGGTATCGTTTGGAACAAGTTTGAAAATTTAACTGCTGGTCTGCACCCCAGGTGCGGCGCACCAAAGGAGTGGTGCGGCGCACCAAGGTGGTGCGGCGCACCAAAGGAGTGGTGCGGCGCACCAAAGGAGTGGTGCGGCGCACCAAAGGAGTGGTGCGGCGCACCAAAGGAGTGGTGCGGCGCACCAAAGGAGTGGTGCGGCGCACCAAAGGAGTGGTGCGGCGCACCAAAGGAGTGGTGCGGCGCACCAAAGGAGTGGTGCGGCGCACCAAAGGAGTGGTGCGGCGCACCAAAGGAGTGGTGCGGCGCACCAAAGGAGTGGTGCGGCGCACCAAAGGAGTGGTGCGGCGCACCAAAGGAGTGGTGCGGCGCACCAAAGGAGTGGTGCGGCGCACCAAAGGAGTGGTGCGGCGCACCAAAGGAGTGGTGCGGCGCACCAAAGGAGTGGTGCGGCGCACCAAAGGAGTGGTGCGGCGCACCAAAGGAGTGGTGCGGCGCACCAAAGGAGTGGTGCGGCGCACCAAAGGAGTGGTGCGGCGCACCAAAGGAGTGGTGCGGCGCACCAAAGGAGTGGTGCGGCGCACCAAAGGAGTGGTGCGGCGCACCAAAGGAGTGGTGCGGCGCACCAAAGGAGTGGTGCGGCGCACCAAAGGAGTGGTGCGGCGCACCAAAGGAGTGGTGCGGCGCACCAAAGGAGTGGTGCGGCGCACCAAAGGAGTGGTGCGGCGCACCAAAGGAGTGGTGCGGCGCACCAAGGAGTGGTGCGGCGCACCAAAGGAGTGGTGCGGCGCACCAAAGGAGTGGTGCGGCGCACCAAAGGAGTGGTGCGGCGCACCAAAGGAGTGGTGCGGCGCACCAAAGGAGTGGTGCGGCGCACCAAAGGAGTGGTGCGGCGCACCAAAGGAGTGGTGCGGCGCACCAAAGGAGTGGTGCGGCGCACCAAAGGAGTGGTGCGGCGCACCAAAGGAGTGGTGCGGCGCACCAAAGGAGTGGTGCGGCGCACCAAAGGAGTGGTGCGGCGCACCAAAGGAGTGGTGCGGCGCACCAGGAGTGGTGCGGCGCACCAAAGGAGTGGTGCGGCGCACCAAAGGAGTGGTGCGGCGCACCAATGAGGAGGTGCGGCGCACCAAAGGTGGTGCGGCGCACCAAGGATGGTGCGACGCACCAAAGGGGAGGTGCGGCGCACCAGGTGCGGCGCACCAAGTGCCCAGATTTCACAAAAACGTTTCGTTTAGCTTATAGTTTGATCTTGTACTCATTCTAGGTAGTCGGGAGCACTTAGCAAGCACTATAATCAGTTCATAACAGGTTCATATGCTGTACCAAGGTAAGATAACATCTTTTGTCACCTGGTGGTACAACAAAACACGTTTTCATAAGTAAAACCTTCCAAACGCTTATGTATGATTAAAAGTAAAGTAAAAGGGATTATGGGAGGTTGATATGGGATATGATGCTTACCTTTCTATGATGAATGACATGTATATGCAGGTTGCAAAGGCATAAGGTAAGTTCCCATATCATGGAATGATGATATGTTTATGAAGTGTGAATATGATATGATGCCATGTTTATGTTATGTGATCATGATCCAATGTTATGTTTAAGTTAATTGATCATGATATGATGTTATGCTTCTGATATGTGAACACGAAATGGTGACATGTTTATGATATGATTACATGTGTGGCTTGATCACTTAGTCACTAGTCCTTTGATTAGGATTGCCATGTTCACGTGCACGTTAAGGGCCCTAAACTAAAGAAATGACGTTATGTGCTTAGCTTAGGTGAAAGTGTAGCCTAATCTAAGATAAAGTAAAGAAAGATAAAAGTGGTTAGTTTAGGTGAAAGTGTAGCCTAAGTTGAAATAAAGTAAAGATGAAACATGTGCTTAGCTTAGGTGAAAGTGTAGCCTAATCTAAGATAAAGTAAAGAAAGATAAAAGTGGTTAGTTTAGGTGAAAGTGTAGCCTAAACTAACATAAATAAATAAAAGATACGAAGTAAAGAAAAGATACGAAGTAAAGAAAGATACGAAGTAAAGAAAGTTACGTAAGAAAGATAGTGATTAATTTAGGTGAAAGTGTAGCCTAAGTTGAAATAAAGTAAAGATGAAACATGTGCTTAGCTTAGGTGAAAGTGTAGCCTAATCTAAGATAAAGTAAAGAAAAGATACGAAACAAAGAAAAGATACGAAGTAAAGAAAAGATACGAAGTAAAGAAAAGATACGAAGTAAAGAAAAGATACGAAGTAAAGAAAGTTACGTAAGAAAGTTAGGCACACTTAGGATTATGATGTTCCTAATGTGTAATGCTATATGATGCTTATGATGTTCATGATGTTTCTTATGATATGATGTTTATGGTGCTCACGTGATATTAACACATAATGATGATATGACTTTGTTAATATATTTAATTGGCAAACGTTTTCAATACATGTTATCTTACTTAGCTAATTTATTAGCTAACACTTGCTCTTTGAAAATGTTGTGCCATCAGATTAGGTGCATACGGAGCTAGAGAAAGGATAGCTTTGTAAGGATGGGTAGAGACATTAAAGATGATAGCATTTATGTTCTTAAAGCTTAGACTACCCTTAGCCTTATGTATGGCTACTTCATTTACGATATTATGATGTAAGATCATGTAATAATGTTTGGCATTTATGTTGGTGCCAAGACTTGGATTTTCTTTTATTATTTCGATGATGCAATTAAGTAACACCAAATGTTTTCAAAGGTTTCATCCGGTTACGGATGGGCAGATTTATATGAGATCCTTTTCCGCCATTAATAAACGCCGTTAGGCGAAAGTTTTGAAAATCCAGGTTTTTAAACAACGGGTGTTACAAGTTGGTATCAGAGAAATGGTTTAAGTGAACCAAAATTCGACCAAGACCTTAGGACTTTGGACTTAAACCGTATGAAATATGATAGGGCTTAAGTAGGTATGCTTAGCCATTGAATGAAATGCTTTAGGACGGGTTTGGGTTGAGTGAGAGAGTAGAATTAAGGCTTATTATGTGTTCCATGATTATTTCAAGTAGCTTTAATTCCTCTAATTCTCGCTTATCCCGTTGCTATATCTTCATCTGCTATGATACATGATTCGTGGAGGTAAAATGGCAATTCCTCCTCACGAAATTTTCAGGATTGAGTGTATGGATGTGCGTAAAGATCGGTGAAAAGTTATAACCGGTAAGATGTTGATGATGATTAAGATGTATATACAGTTAAATGAAGTTTAATGGTAGGTGAGAAATGAAGTGACTGGTAGTCAATGTTGTCGAGCCTACCGGCTTAAAGGACGTAGATCTGAAGTTGACGAGAAGAGTTGACGTTGGGAAGTTGAAGAGATTTAAGTAGGTGATGCACAGAAGGGTTACCGGGCACACATATGGAAGGATACAGTTACAATTACGGTCGCGAACGTAATTGTAAATGTATCACGACATGTCTGTGTTTGTGAGACTGTGTCTGTGTTGATCTGAATGAAGTAAAGATGAGAATGATGGAGTCACTGAATGGTATCACCTTCAGTCACGCCAAGAGTAGACACGTATGAATGAAACAAAGAATGATGAAGCTGAAACAAGTAAAGAAGTTAACCTTAAGGACGATTGAACCCTTAACAGTGAAGCTCTTTAATTCTATGAACACTATGATAAGATGTGAAGCTACCTTAGAGCTGTGAAGTGTTAAAGTTGTACTGGAGTCGGGACGATATGTGACGATTGGGACGAGTATCTTAAGGGGGAGGTAATTGCAACATCCCCAAATTTTTGGTGAAACGGTTGACTTGAGTCGTTCAGTCAACACCTTGCTACCAATAAGTCTCTTAACGAGTTAATGCTTACGTGAGTTTAATATGCTTTATGTGAGAGGCTTTAATGTCTTAAAAAAATATATATATACGTTTATGTGTTTAAAGATGTCAAGATGTGTTTTATATGACGATGGAATTCCTGGTGGACGATTTAAGCTATTTATGTGACGTATGGAAGTCTAGCGGCCATTCTAGCCATTACTGAAACTTCAAAACATGATTAGGAATAATTAGGTCAGATTATTATTCCCTAATTCAGATTATTCCTTCCTCCTAAGAACCCTAAATCTCCTTTCTTTTCTGGAATGATCCTCGTACGATTTCTTGCGTTTTCGGGTGGATTAAAGATCAACCGGTGCACGTAAACGATCCGTTTATCATCCTTCAAGGTATAGAACGAAATCTTTGCAGAAAATAAGTCATATCCATCCATGAATTTCTCCCATACCTGGACTTGGTGAGTAATGATTGATAAGAAACGTTTTGTTGTTAAATTAGCGATTGCGGGTCATTCGGCGATTGCTATTTGCAATCGATGAGTATCTTGAAATCCCCTACAGGTATGAAGTTGTTCAAGAGTCGTTTTTATGTTCAAATAGAATCAATATAAAGTTAACATCTGGTCTTGAGGTGTGGTGTGGATTCGATTGCGTTCGCGAATCGATTTCGAGTCATTCGGGTGTCAAACCGAATGAAAATGAGTACAATGAACCTACGAATCAAACGAAGGTTTCAAATTGATAATTAAGTCCTTATTGGAAGTGTGTGAACAAAAGAGGCCGTAGTGGCTTGACATGGAGGTTTGATGGTGGAAATTGTTTGTAAAATGAAGAGTTTATTGGTCTGAAAATTCAGTCCTATTGCAAAAATCATATCTTCCTTATATGAACGATATAGAAGATGAACCTTACTTTTCTAAAAACCTCTATGTGTCCCCTAAATTCGATATGAACAAAGTTTCCGGTGATTTTGCCCAGGAATATACGAAAAATGTCGATCTTCAGAAGTGGTCAGGTTACGGTCGAATTCTGCAGATTTGTATTGCAAATGTCATATCTTATTCATTAGATCTCTTCAAGAGTCGAACCTTGCATTTTTGGAAAGGTCTTTGAGTCTGCTACAGTTGTTAAGAACTGAGTTTTGTCTCATTCGGTCATCTTATGACCCAAAAGTTGTATTTGAGGAGGCTTATGAACCGTGGTGACATGCTTATGTGGATGTCGCCTGAAATGTGATACGACCTATTATGATACGCGGTGTAGTAAGTCTTATATGATGACGTGTGATAAGGGTTAAAAGCTAAGACCAGACACTGAAAGTTTTGTAGCCAAATAAAGTATTTAAGAACCTTTTAACGGAAGCGTGAAGTCATGTTATCATGGACTAAGAGGCAGGGCTGCGTGGGAAGCTAAAGGTAATGATATGATCCATTAGTAGATGGGTTGCCCAAGAATATCTATTTCTTTGTGAGCTATTATACCATTTCATTGGACACGAAAGGAAAGATGAATAATAAAGAAATGCTCTTAAAGTGTGAAAGTTAATTGTTGAATGTTTCGAATCGAGACGGCCGTAAGGTAATTAATGTTTGAAGATGTGTGTCAATGTATGAAGGAAATGGAGAACGCAAGTGATGCTTATCACCCTTAGATTGATGGGAAAGAGAAATGAGGATTTAGAAACTTGGAAAAGTCATATGATCGTGCGAAAGTGTATTGAGATTTTTCACATACCATTGGTGATGAATGATAAGCTTGTGCATGCTATGATGGAATAATAACATGTTTATGATATGAAACGATGATATCATGGAATAAAGTATGTGATAAGATCAAATGTATATGATGTAAAATAAGACGATACGATGTTAACACGATATGATGCTATGAAGATATAAAGATATGATGTCGTAGTACATTGACGATATGATAGTATAATGTTATGATGATATGATGATGAAACGATATTACGATGTGTTATATTCATATTATGACTGGTTATTGAAAGGAAAGTTGTAGCGTCAAATGACACGAAATAGCAGCTCATAAAGTTATGATTGTTGAACGAGTGTTTTGATTAGCTCAAAAATTGACTAAAGGTTTTGTGGTGAGCAAAGAAAGCTTACATTGAGCAAGTGAGTATAATGGTTTAACCATAGGACCCTTTGAAGGGATATGTTATGCATCGAAAGTTACGGCGAGTCGACCCTTTGTTCAAATGAATTATGTGAACTATGGTAGCAAGTTAATAAGGATACGTGTATGAGGGGCTTAATCGCCAAATGAATAGCCTTCGCCAAATGTAATGTGTGTACTAATTATGAAGGTTAAAGAAAGGGGGTGATTACCTGATTTGATTTAAAGATTGAATCAAAGAAATGATGAAACAAGTGAGATGTAAGTTGGAGAGACCATAGGTTCTGATATGGTATTCATCCACGTGGTACAAAGGTGTATGCTGATTTGAAGTCCATTTTATAATGAAAACAATGTGACTTCGTTGGAAGATGGGAGCCTTGGTGCTAAGAAAGTAAAAGTAGAAAAGACTGTGTAAGGAGCTAAATGAGTTTGGCTATGCTAAGTTAAAGAACGACCCAAGGAAATCCTGAAATGATATAATAAAGCTAAAGATACTGATAAGTTACTCATATATGAGTGGCGAAATGATTCTGAGGACAGAATCCTCTTAAGGGGGAGGTAATTGTAACATCCCAAACTTTTTCGAGTTTGACTTATTGACTTGACCGTTAGTCAACGTTAGGTCTATTATGTTTATGTGCCCTATATGGGATTATGTGATTAAATGCTTAGGCATTTAATATGAAATGACAAATATGATGATTAACGAAAGTAAAGTTAAGTTATAAAGTGCTTGTTAGTATGTTAAGACTCCCGGTAGAAAGTTAAGCTAAGAAAGTAAAAGTAGAAAAGACTGTGTAAGGAGCTAAATGAGTTTGGCTATGCTAAGTTAAAGAACGACCCAAGGAAATCCTGAAATGATATAATAAAGCTAAAGATACTGATAAGTTACTCATATATGAGTGGCGAAATGATTCTGAGGACAGAATCCTCTTAAGGGGGAGGTAATTGTAACATCCCAAACTTTTTCGAGTTTGACTTATTGACTTGACCGTTAGTCAACGTTAGGTCTATTATGTTTATGTGCCCTATATGGGATTATGTGATTAAATGCTTAGGCATTTAATATGAAATGACAAATATGATGATTAACGAAAGTAAAGTTAAGTTATAAAGTGCTTGTTAGTATGTTAAGACTCCCGGTAGAAAGTTAAGCTAAGAAAGTAAAGTTTTAGAGTTGAGGGGTCTTAAGTGTAAGATTTGGAGTTGATGACCAGGGGTTAAGGGGAAATTAGGCAACCCTAATTGTCACAAAACTTCTGCCCTCTTGTGTGTGTGAAGCCCCAACCGATCCCCTCCTCTCCCAAAGCAAAGTTCCCTCAAGATTCAATCGATTCGTGCCGTATTGATCAAGTTTTGATTAGATCTTGAATCCTCTAAGTCATCTACAGGTAATATAGGTAATATTATCTTTGAATTCTGATCTTATGAGTCTTAGTTGAGTTTATAATCCAGGCCATAGGGTTTGGGTTGGGTTATTTGATCAAACGATCACTGATTTCATGTTATTCGGGTGATTGAATGATTGATTCATGATGCAAAGGATTATAAGATCAATTGATTGATTTGAGTCATCAAAAGTATCATTAGAAGGGTCAATTTTATACCCCCAGGTCGGGCTAAGGGTTTGAGATCGAATGGGTATCGTTTGGAACAAGTTTGAAAATTTAACTGCTGGTCTGCACCCCAGGTGCGGCGCACCAAAGGAGTGGTGCGGCGCACCATAGCCCAGTTTTGGGAATGTGATTTTCTTAAAAAGCCCGATATGCGACGCACCAAAGGGGTTAAGGGAAATTAGGCAACCCTAATTGTCACAAAACTTCTGCCCTCTTGTGTGTGTGAAGCCCCAACCGATCCCCTCCTCTCCCAAAGCAAAGTTCCCTCAAGATTCAATCGATTCGTGCCGTATTGATCAAGTTTTGATTAGATCTTGAATCCTCTAAGTCATCTACAGGTAATATAGGTAATATTATCTTTGAATTCTGATCTTATGAGTCTTAGTTGAGTTTATAATCCAGGCCATAGGGTTTGGGTTGGGTTATTTGATCAAACGATCACTGATTTCATGTTATTCGGGTGATTGAATGATTGATTCATGATGCAAAGGATTATAAGATCAATTGATTGATTTGAGTCATCAAAAGTATCATTAGAAGGGTCAATTTTATACCCCCAGGTCGGGCTAAGGGTTTGAGATCGAATGGGTATCGTTTGGAACAAGTTTGAAAATTTAACTGCTGGTCTGCACCCCAGGTGCGGCGCACCAAAGGAGTGGTGCGGCGCACCTCTAGATGATTTGATTTTTCTGGAGGATTGGTGCGACGCACCACTTTCCAGGTGCGACGCACCAAAGGGGTGCGGCGCACCTCTAGATGATTTGATTTTTCTGGAGGATTGGTGCGACGCACCACTTTCCAGGTGCGGCGCACCAAAGGAGTGGTGCGGCGCACCATAGCCCAGTTTTGGGAATGTGATTTTCTTAAAAAGCCCGATATGCGACGCACCAAAGGGGAGGTGCGGCGCACCATAGCCCAGTTTTGGGAATGTGATTTTCTTAAAAAGCCCGATATGCGACGCACCAAAGGGGAGGTGCGGCGCACCAAGTGCCCAGATTTCACAAAAACGTTTCGTTTAGCTTATAGTTTGATCTTGTACTCATTCTAGGTAGTCGGGAGCACTTAGCAAGCACTATAATCAGTTCATAACAGGTTCATATGCTGTACCAAGGTAAGATAACATCTTTTGTCACCTGGTGGTACAACAAAACACGTTTTCATAAGTAAAACCTTCCAAACGCTTATGTATGATTAAAAGTAAAGTAAAAGGGATTATGGGAGGTTGATATGGGATATGATGCTTACCTTTCTATGATGAATGACATGTATATGCAGGTTGCAAAGGCATAAGGTAAGTTCCCATATCATGGAATGATGATATGTTTATGAAGTGTGAATATGATATGATGCCATGTTTATGTTATGTGATCATGATCCAATGTTATGTTTAAGTTAATTGATCATGATATGATGTTATGGTGCTCACGTGATATTAACACATAATGATGATATGACTTTGTTAATATATTTAATTGGCAAACGTTTTCAATACATGTTATCTTACTTAGCTAATTTATTAGCTAACACTTGCTCTTTGAAAATGTTGTGCCATCAGATTAGGTGCATACGGAGCTAGAGAAAGGATAGCTTTGTAAGGATGGGTAGAGACATTAAAGATGATAGCATTTATGTTCTTAAAGCTTAGACTACCCTTAGCCTTATGTATGGCTACTTCATTTACGATATTATGATGTAAGATCATGTAATAATGTTTGGCATTTATGTTGGTGCCAAGACTTGGATTTTCTTTTATTATTTCGATGATGCAATTAAGTAACACCAAATGTTTTCAAAGGTTTCATCCGGTTACGGATGGGCAGATTTATATGAGATCCTTTTCCGCCATTAATAAACGCCGTTAGGCGAAAGTTTTGAAAATCCAGGTTTTTAAACAACGGGTGTTACAAGTTGGTATCAGAGAAATGGTTTAAGTGAACCAAAATTCGACCAAGACCTTAGGACTTTGGACTTAAACCGTATGAAATATGATAGGGCTTAAGTAGGTATGCTTAGCCATTGAATGAAATGCTTTAGGACGGGTTTGGGTTGAGTGAGAGAGTAGAATTAAGGCTTATTATGTGTTCCATGATTATTTCAAGTAGCTTTAATTCCTCTAATTCTCGCTTATCCCGTTGCTATATCTTCATCTGCTATGATACATGATTCGTGGAGGTAAAATGGCAATTCCTCCTCACGAAATTTTCAGGATTGAGTGTATGGATGTGCGTAAAGATCGGTGAAAAGTTATAACCGGTAAGATGTTGATGATGATTAAGATGTATATACAGTTAAATGAAGTTTAATGGTAGGTGAGAAATGAAGTGACTGGTAGTCAATGTTGTCGAGCCTACCGGCTTAAAGGACGTAGATCTGAAGTTGACGAGAAGAGTTGACGTTGGGAAGTTGAAGAGATTTAAGTAGGTGATGCACAGAAGGGTTACCGGGCACACATATGGAAGGATACAGTTACAATTACGGTCGCGAACGTAATTGTAAATGTATCACGACATGTCTGTGTTTGTGAGACTGTGTCTGTGTTGATCTGAATGAAGTAAAGATGAGAATGATGGAGTCACTGAATGGTATCACCTTCAGTCACGCCAAGAGTAGACACGTATGAATGAAACAAAGAATGATGAAGCTGAAACAAGTAAAGAAGTTAACCTTAAGGACGATTGAACCCTTAACAGTGAAGCTCTTTAATTCTATGAACACTATGATAAGATGTGAAGCTACCTTAGAGCTGTGAAGTGTTAAAGTTGTACTGGAGTCGGGACGATAAAAAAAAAAAAAAAAAAAAAAAAAAAAAAAAAAAAAAAAAAAAAAAAAAAAAAAAAAAAAAAAAAAAAAAAAAAAAAAAAAAAAAAAAAAAAAAAAAAAAAAAAAAAAAAAAAAAAAAAAAAAAAAAAAAAAAAAAAAAAAAAAAAAAAAAAAAAAAAAAAAAAAAAAAAAAAAAAAAAAAAAAAAAAAAAAAAAAAAAAAAAAAAAAAAAAAAAAAAAAAAAAAAAAAAAAAAAAAAAAAAAAAAAAAAAAAAAAAAAAAAAAAAAAAAAAAAAAAAAAAAAAAAAAAAAAAAAAAAAAAAAAAAAAAAAAAAAAAAAAAAAAAAAAAAAAAAAAAAAAAAAAAAAAAAAAAAAAAAAAAAAAAAAAAAAAAAAAAAAAAAAAAAAAAAAAAAAAAAAAAAAAAAAAAAAAAAAAAAAAAAAAAAAAAAAAAAAAAAAAAAAAAAAAAAAAAAAAAAAAAAAAAAAAAAAAAAAAAAAAAAAAAAAAAAAAAAAAAAAAAAAAAAAAAAAAAAAAAAAAAAAAAAAAAAAAAAAAAAAAAAAAAAAAAAAAAAAAAAAAAAAAAAAAAAAAAAAAAAAAAAAAAAAAAAAAAAAAAAAAAAAAAAAAAAAAAAAAAAAAAAAAAAAAAAAAAAAAAAAAAAAAAAAAAAAAAAAAAAAAAAAAAAAAAAAAAAAAAAAAAAAAAAAAAAAAAAAAAAAAAAAAAAAAAAAAAAAAAAAAAAAAAAAAAAAAAAAAAAAAAAAAAAAAAAAAAAAAAAAAAAAAAAAAAAAAAAAAAAAAAAAAAAAAAAAAAAAAAAAAAAAAAAAAAAAAAAAAAAAAAAAAAAAAAAAAAAAAAAAAAAAAAAAAAAAAAAAAAAAAAAAAAAAAAAAAAAAAAAAAAAAAAAAAAAAAAAAAAAAAAAAAAAAAAAAAAAAAAAAAAAAAAAAAAAAAAAAAAAAAAAAAAAAAAAAAAAAAAAAAAAAAAAAAAAAAAAAAAAAAAAAAAAAAAAAAAAAAAAAAAAAAAAAAAAAAAAAAAAAAAAAAAAAAAAAAAAAAAAAAAAAAAAAAAAAAAAAAAAAAAAAAAAAAAAAAAAAAAAAAAAAAAAAAAAAAAAAAAAAAAAAAAAAAAAAAAAAAAAAAAAAAAAAAAAAAAAAAAAAAAAAAAAAAAAAAAAAAAAAAAAAAAAAAAAAAAAAAAAAAAAAAAAAAAAAAAAAAAAAAAAAAAAAAAAAAAAAAAAAAAAAAAAAAAAAAAAAAAAAAAAAAAAAAAAAAAAAAAAAAAAAAAAAAAAAAAAAAAAAAAAAAAAAAAAAAAAAAAAAAAAAAAAAAAAAAAAAAAAAAAAAAAAAAAAAAAAAAAAAAAAAAAAAAAAAAAAAAAAAAAAAAAAAAAAAAAAAAAAAAAAAAAAAAAAAAAAAAAAAAAAAAAAAAAAAAAAAAAAAAAAAAAAAAAAAAAAAAAAAAAAAAAAAAAAAAAAAAAAAAAAAAAAAAAAAAAAAAAAAAAAAAAAAAAAAAAAAAAAAAAAAAAAAAAAAAAAAAAAAAAAAAAAAAAAAAAAAAAAAAAAAAAAAAAAAAAAAAAAAAAAAAAAAAAAAAAAAAAAAAAAAAAAAAAAAAAAAAAAAAAAAAAAAAAAAAAAAAAAAAAAAAAAAAAAAAAAAAAAAAAAAAAAAAAAAAAAAAAAAAAAAAAAAAAAAAAAAAAAAAAAAAAAAAAAAAAAAAAAAAAAAAAAAAAAAAAAAAAAAAAAAAAAAAAAAAAAAAAAAAAAAAAAAAAAAAAAAAAAAAAAAAAAAAAAAAAAAAAAAAAAAAAAAAAAAAAAAAAAAAAAAAAAAAAAAAAAAAAAAAAAAAAAAAAAAAAAAAAAAAAAAAAAAAAAAAAAAAAAAAAAAAAAAAAAAATCATATCTTCCTTATATGAACGATATAGAAGATGAACCTTACTTTTCTAAAAACCTCTATGTGTCCCCTAAATTCGATATGAACAAAGTTTCCGGTGATTTTGCCCAGGAATATACGAAAAATGTCGATCTTCAGAAGTGGTCAGGTTACGGTCGAATTCTGCAGATTTGTATTGCAAATGTCATATCTTATTCATTAGATCTCTTCAAGAGTCGAACCTTGCATTTTTGGAAAGGTCTTTGAGTCTGCTACAGTTGTTAAGAACTGAGTTTTGTCTCATTCGGTCATCTTATGACCCAAAAGTTGTATTTGAGGAGGCTTATGAACCGTGGTGACATGCTTATGTGGATGTCGCCTGAAATGTGATACGACCTATTATGATACGCGGTGTAGTAAGTCTTATATGATGACGTGTGATAAGGGTTAAAAGCTAAGACCAGACACTGAAAGTTTTGTAGCCAAATAAAGTATTTAAGAACCTTTTAACGGAAGCGTGAAGTCATGTTATCATGGACTAAGAGGCAGGGCTGCGTGGGAAGCTAAAGGTAATGATATGATCCATTAGTAGATGGGTTGCCCAAGAATATCTATTTCTTTGTGAGCTATTATACCATTTCATTGGACACGAAAGGAAAGATGAATAATAAAGAAATGCTCTTAAAGTGTGAAAGTTAATTGTTGAATGTTTCGAATCGAGACGGCCGTAAGGTAATTAATGTTTGAAGATGTGTGTCAATGTATGAAGGAAATGGAGAACGCAAGTGATGCTTATCACCCTTAGATTGATGGGAAAGAGAAATGAGGATTTAGAAACTTGGAAAAGTCATATGATCGTGCGAAAGTGTATTGAGATTTTTCACATACCATTGGTGATGAATGATAAGCTTGTGCATGCTATGATGGAATAATAACATGTTTATGATATGAAACGATGATATCATGGAATAAAGTATGTGATAAGATCAAATGTATATGATGTAAAATAAGACGATACGATGTTAACACGATATGATGCTATGAAGATATAAAGATATGATGTCGTAGTACATTGACGATATGATAGTATAATGTTATGATGATATGATGATGAAACGATATTACGATGTGTTATATTCATATTATGACTGGTTATTGAAAGGAAAGTTGTAGCGTCAAATGACACGAAATAGCAGCTCATAAAGTTATGATTGTTGAACGAGTGTTTTGATTAGCTCAAAAATTGACTAAAGGTTTTGTGGTGAGCAAAGAAAGCTTACATTGAGCAAGTGAGTATAATGGTTTAACCATAGGACCCTTTGAAGGGATATGTTATGCAATGATTCTGAGGACAGAATCCTCTTAAGGGGGAGGTAATTGTAACATCCCAAACTTTTTCGAGTTTGACTTATTGACTTGACCGTTAGTCAACGTTAGGTCTATTATGTTTATGTGCCCTATATGGGATTATGTGATTAAATGCTTAGGCATTTAATATGAAATGACAAATATGATGATTAACGAAAGTAAAGTTAAGTTATAAAGTGCTTGTTAGTATGTTAAGACTCCCGGTAGAAAGTTAAGCTAAGAAAGTAAAAGTAGAAAAGACTGTGTAAGGAGCTAAATGAGTTTGGCTATGCTAAGTTAAAGAACGACCCAAGGAAATCCTGAAATGATATAATAAAGCTAAAGATACTGATAAGTTACTCATATATGAGTGGCGAAATGATTCTGAGGACAGAATCCTCTTAAGGGGGAGGTAATTGTAACATCCCAAACTTTTTCGAGTTTGACTTATTGACTTGACCGTTAGTCAACGTTAGGTCTATTATGTTTATGTGCCCTATATGGGATTATGTGATTAAATGCTTAGGCATTTAATATGAAATGACAAATATGATGATTAACGAAAGTAAAGTTAAGTTATAAAGTGCTTGTTAGTATGTTAAGACTCCCGGTAGAAAGTTAAGCTAAGAAAGTAAAAGTAGAAAAGACTGTGTAAGGAGCTAAATGAGTTTGGCTATGCTAAGTTAAAGAACGACCCAAGGAAATCCTGAAATGATATAATAAAGCTAAAGATACTGATAAGTTACTCATATATGAGTGGCGAAATGATTCTGAGGACAGAATCCTCTTAAGGGGGAGGTAATTGTAACATCCCAAACTTTTTCGAGTTTGACTTATTGACTTGACCGTTAGTCAACGTTAGGTCTATTATGTTTATGTGCCCTATATGGGATTATGTGATTAAATGCTTAGGCATTTAATATGAAATGACAAATATGATGATTAACGAAAGTAAAGTTAAGTTATAAAGTGCTTGTTAGTATGTTAAGACTCCCGGTAGAAAGTTAAGCTAAGAAAGTAAAGTTTTAGAGTTGAGGGGTCTTAAGTGTAAGATTTGGAGTTGATGACCAGGGGTTAAGGGGAAATTAGGCAACCCTAATTGTCACAAAACTTCTGCCCTCTTGTGTGTGTGAAGCCCCAACCGATCCCCTCCTCTCCCAAAGCAAAGTTCCCTCAAGATTCAATCGATTCGTGCCGTATTGATCAAGTTTTGATTAGATCTTGAATCCTCTAAGTCATCTACAGGTAATATAGGTAATATTATCTTTGAATTCTGATCTTATGAGTCTTAGTTGAGTTTATAATCCAGGCCATAGGGTTTGGGTTGGGTTATTTGATCAAACGATCACTGATTTCATGTTATTCGGGTGATTGAATGATTGATTCATGATGCAAAGGATTATAAGATCAATTGATTGATTTGAGTCATCAAAAGTATCATTAGAAGGGTCAATTTTATACCCCCAGGTCGGGCTAAGGGTTTGAGATCGAATGGGTATCGTTTGGAACAAGTTTGAAAATTTAACTGCTGGTCTGCACCCCAGGTGCGGCGCACCTAGAAGGAGTGGTGCGGCGCACCACTTTCCAGGTGCGGCGCACCTCTAGATGATTTGATTTTTCTGGAGGATTGGTGCGACGCACCACTTTCCAGGTGCGGCGCACCTCTAGATGATTTGATTTTTCTGGAGGATTGGTGCGACGCACCACTTTCCAGGTGCGGCGCACCTCTAGATGATTTGATTTTTCTGGAGGATTGGTGCGACGCACCAAAGGGGAGGTGCGGCGCACCTCTAGATGATTTGATTTTTCTGGAGGATTGGTGCGACGCACCACTTTCCAGGTGCGGCGCACCTCTAGATGATTTGATTTTTCTGGAGGATTGGTGCGACGCACCACTTTCCAGGTGCGGCGCACCTCTAGATGATTTGATTTTTCTGGAGGATTGGTGCGACGCACCACTTTCCAGGTGCGGCGCACCTCTAGATGATTTGATTTTTCTGGAGGATTGGTGCGACGCACCACTTTCCAGGTGCGGCGCACCTCTAGATGATTTGATTTTTCTGGAGGATTGGTGCGACGCACCACTTTCCAGGTGCGGCGCACCTCTAGATGATTTGATTTTTCTGGAGGATTGGTGCGACGCACCACTTTCCAGGTGCGGCGCACCTCTAGATGATTTGATTTTTCTGGAGGATTGGTGCGACGCACCAAAGGGGAGGTGCGGCGCACCTCTAGATGATTTGATTTTTCTGGAGGATTGGTGCGACGCACCACTTTCCAGGTGCGGCGCACCTCTAGATGATTTGATTTTTCTGGAGGATTGGTGCGACGCACCACTTTCCAGGTGCGGCGCACCTCTAGATGATTTGATTTTTCTGGAGGATTGGTGCGACGCACCACTTTCCAGGTGCGGCGCACCATAGCCCAGTTTTGGGAATGTGATTTTCTTAAAAAGCCCGATATGCGACGCACCAAAGGGGAGGTGCGGCGCACCTCTAGATGATTTGATTTTTCTGGAGGATTGGTGCGACGCACCACTTTCCAGGTGCGGCGCACCAAGTGCCCAGATTTCACAAAAACGTTTCGTTTAGCTTATAGTTTGATCTTGTACTCATTCTAGGTAGTCGGGAGCACTTAGCAAGCACTATAATCAGTTCATAACAGGTTCATATGCTGTACCAAGGTAAGATAACATCTTTTGTCACCTGGTGGTACAACAAAACACGTTTTCATAAGTAAAACCTTCCAAACGCTTATGTATGATTAAAAGTAAAGTAAAAGGGATTATGGGAGGTTGATATGGGATATGATGCTTACCTTTCTATGATGAATGACATGTATATGCAGGTTGCAAAGGCATAAGGTAAGTTCCCATATCATGGAATGATGATATGTTTATGAAGTGTGAATATGATATGATGCCATGTTTATGTTATGTGATTAACTTAGGTGAAAGTGTAGCCTAAGTTGAAATAAAGTAAAGATGAAACATGTGCTTAGCTTAGGTGAAAGTGTAGCCTAAGTTGAAATAAAGTAAAGATGAAACATGTGCTTAGCTTAGGTGAAAGTGTAGCCTAAGTTGAAATAAAGTAAAGATGAAACATGTGCTTAGCTTAGGTGAAAGTGTAGCCTAAGTTGAAATAAAGTAAAGATGAAACATGTGCTTAGCTTAGGTGAAAGTGTAGCCTAATCTAAGATAAAGTAAAGAAAGATAAAAGTGGTTAGTTTAGGTGAAAGTGTAGCCTAAGTTGAAATAAAGTAAAGATGAAACATGTGCTTAGCTTAGGTGAAAGTGTAGCCTAAGTTGAAATAAAGTAAAGATGAAACATGTGCTTAGCTTAGGTGAAAGTGTAGCCTAAGTTGAAATAAAGTAAAGATGAAACATGTGCTTAGCTTAGGTGAAAGTGTAGCCTAAGTTGAAATAAAGTAAAGATGAAACATGTGCTTAGCTTAGGTGAAAGTGTAGCCTAAGTTGAAATAAAGTAAAGATGAAACATGTGCTTAGCTTAGGTGAAAGTGTAGCCTAAGTTGAAATAAAGTAAAGATGAAACATGTGCTTAGCTTAGGTGAAAGTGTAGCCTAATCTAAGATAAAGTAAAGAAAAGATACGAAGTAAAGAAAAGATACGAAGTAAAGAAAAGATACGAAGTAAAGAAAAGATACGAAGTAAAGAAAAGATACGAAGTAAAGAAAAGATACGAAGTAAAGAAAAGATACGAAGTAAAGAAAAGATACGAAGTAAAGAAAAGATACGAAGTAAAGAAAAGATACGAAGTAAAGAAAAGATACGAAGTAAAGAAAAGATACGAAGTAAAGAAAAGATACGAAGTAAAGAAAAGATACGAAGTAAAGAAAAGATACGAAGTAAAGAAAAGATACGAAGTAAAGAAAAGATACGAAGTAAAGAAAAGATACGAAGTAAAGAAAAGATACGAAGTAAAGAAAAGATACGAAGTAAAGAAAAGATACGAAGTAAAGAAAAGATACGAAGTAAAGAAAAGATACGAAGTAAAGAAAAGATACGAAGTAAAGAAAAGATACGAAGTAAAGAAAAGATACGAAGTAAAGAAAAGATACGAAGTAAAGAAAAGATACGAAGTAAAGAAAAGATACGAAGTAAAGAAAAGATACGAAGTAAAGAAAAGATACGAAGTAAAGAAAAGATACGAAGTAAAGAAAAGATACGAAGTAAAGAAAAGATACGAAGTAAAGAAAAGATACGAAGTAAAGAAAAGATACGAAGTAAAGAAAAGATACGAAGTAAAGAAAAGATACGAAGTAAAGAAAAGATACGAAGTAAAGAAAAGATACGAAGTAAAGAAAAGATACGAAGTAAAGAAAAGATACGAAGTAAAGAAAAGATACGAAGTAAAGAAAAGATACGAAGTAAAGAAAAGATACGAAGTAAAGAAAAGATACGAAGTAAAGAAAAGATACGAAGTAAAGAAAAGATACGAAGTAAAGAAAAGATACGAAGTAAAGAAAAGATACGAAGTAAAGAAAAGATACGAAGTAAAGAAAAGATACGAAGTAAAGAAAAGATACGAAGTAAAGAAAAGATACGAAGTAAAGAAAAGATACGAAGTAAAGAAAAGATACGAAGTAAAGAAAAGATACGAAGTAAAGAAAAGATACGAAGTAAAGAAAAGATACGAAGTAAAGAAAAGATACGAAGTAAAGAAAAGATACGAAGTAAAGAAAAGATACGAAGTAAAGAAAAGATACGAAGTAAAGAAAAGATACGAAGTAAAGAAAAGATACGAAGTAAAGAAAAGATACGAAGTAAAGAAAAGATACGAAGTAAAGAAAAGATACGAAGTAAAGAAAAGATACGAAGTAAAGAAAAGATACGAAGTAAAGAAAAGATACGAAGTAAAGAAAAGATACGAAGTAAAGAAAAGATACGAAGTAAAGAAAAGATACGAAGTAAAGAAAAGATACGAAGTAAAGAAAGTTACGTAAGAAAGTTAGGCACACTTAGGATTATGATGTTCCTAATGTGTAATGCTATATGATGCTTATGATGTTCATGATGTTTCTTATGATATGATGTTTATGGTGCTCACGTGATATTAACACATAATGATGATATGACTTTGTTAATATATTTAATTGGCAAACGTTTTCAATACATAAAATATTTTATTAATTCTTGATATGTCACTTCAAAAAACGACGCAACCTTTACATACAGAATTTTTAATATAGTCCCCCCCATATATCTCACTCTCCATCTGTCTTTCTATCTCTCACTTAGCTTGCTTATATATTTGTATTGATAACAACAGCAAGCAGCTTCTTCTTCAAACATTACACACACATACACACACACACACTCTCATGGGTCGCCATTCTTGTTGTGTGAAACAAAAGCTTAGAAAAGGTTTATGGTCTCCTGAAGAAGATGAAAAGCTTCTCAAATACATTACAAGATTTGGTGTTGGTTGCTGGAGTTCTGTCCCTAAACATGCTGGTTTTTATCTCTTCCTCTTCTCTTTTCTTTTTTCGTTGCGAAAACCCGACTCTTTTTCAATGTGAATTGCAAGAACAAAGGTGGGTTTTGGTTCTTTTTAGTTAAGTTGTCTTCTCTAGACAACCAAGTCATTTTAAATTGCAAATTGCAAGAAAAAAGATATTTTTCTTTGTTTATTCTCCCATTTACAAATTAGTTCAAGGATTACATTTTACATGAATATAAAAGGTAAACGGGCAACAAACTGCGACACTCATTCTTTTTAAATGTGAAAAATAAGCTTCTACTTTATCATTTAATAATGCGGTTTTTGGATTCTTTGTATCTTTATATGTTTTTATAAAAAACCACTAGTACTTTTTCTATCGCAATTGCAATGAAGAACACGGGGTGTGGTTCTTTCGCTTTCTTTTCACTTCTTATCACAAAAGCACGAGTCTTTTCAAAGCAAATTGCAAGAAAAGACTCTGGTTCTTTGTTATTCTATGTTATGTATATGCATGTATATATACAAAAAGATATAAAGTTTGAAACTTTTTGACTTATTATGGAATCTTGAACAAAAAGCAGGATTGCAAAGATGTGGGAAGAGTTGTAGGCTAAGATGGATTAATTATTTGAGGCCTGATCTTAAAAGAGGATTGTTTTCGCAACAAGAAGAAGATCTTATTCTTAATCTTCATCAAGTTCTTGGCAATAGGTAAATATCATATATATGACTTCAAAAACATTCTAATACACAGAAAATGAGTATGCATTTTATTTTTATCTAGAATCTTTGTTGAAAAAGTTGCTAAAACTGGTATATATATCATATATTCCAGGTGGGCTCAAATTGCAGCCCAGTTGCCAGGAAGAACAGATAACGAGATCAAGAACTTCTGGAATTCATGTTTGAAGAAGAAACTAATAAAACAAGGGATTGATCCCAATACCCACAACCCAATTACTGATAATTATGATGTTAAAGATAAAAAGATTGATTTTTTCGACAAAAAGACAGAGTTTTTTCCTAGTTCTTCATCAATATCAATGCCAATGACTTGTGAATTAGAGCAAGTTTATCAAATCAACCATGATGGATCAATGGAAACTAGCTCGATACGAAATAGTACTTTCTTGAGTAAATCGGTTAGTGATCCATTGTTTTTAGTTGAATATCAGACATGTATGGATCCAATTGGCTACAATTCTACTAATATTCTAGCTCAATATCATCAACAAACAAGCTATGAAACCTCATTGCCAAATTTAGCAAGTTTCGACCAGGGAAACGTTGCCACCGACGTCGTTTCTGACCATTCTGGGTCGAAAATGACTACAAATAGATTCATGATTAATGAAGCCTGCAGGGAAAGTTCAAGTACTACAACAACAACAAACAGTTGTTCAAACATGAACACTACAAGTAGTCTTTCTGCAAGTGGGTTTCAACAAATTATGACATTTGAAGGGGAAATGTTTCAATACAATGGGGTTAATGTCAAATCTGAAGAAGTGTGTGTAGGTCAATGGCAAAATCATATGCAAGAGGTACAAGTTCATAATGCTTCTTCAGATTTCAATATCTACCCAATGGGGTCACTACCTGGGGAATACACTGATGTGTTCCATCAAATATGATTGATCCTTGTAAATTTATTACAAAACCATTTATTTTATCTTATCAACAAATAAGCAAAAAAAAAGAAAAAAAGATTGATGGGTATAGATACCCGAGCATTGTACGGGTACTAAACTAGTTTTATACTGCTATAATGCTTGCTTTGGGAGGTATATTATTTTTTATTTTTTTGTTTATTTTTTCATATTTTTTGGTTTTCCGTATAGAGATATATATGACTGAAAGCGTTGTAAAGTTCTCTTGCTTTTTGTTGGATTGTTCAAAAGGGCGGGTACAACATTTCTATGAGGTTTTGAACTAATAAGACGTATATTGAAGTGTCAACCTCGAGTGTTGTATTGTATTTTCCTTTTTTAAAGCTATGTGTTCGATGTTGGATTTTATTGTTTTTTCGAATGAAAGTAACTTGAGCTCGACGATTCTTTTACCCTTTTTACCTCAATGTTAGTGGTATGCTTCGTGTTATGATAGTAACGTGATACAATTGTCTAGAGATTCATTTGTGCCCACATACTCGACGTATATGCTTGTCAAAATCTTGTTTCGGTATGCATTTCTGTTTAAAGTTAACTTTATGGGTAAAAAGCTTTTTTTTTCAATGGGTAATAGTTAAAAACTTAATCATTCAGTCAAATTTCATGTTTCTTTTTTGACTTAATACACAAAAATAACCGTCAATTACTTATATTTTACTTAATACATACAAACATTCTTAATGCATTCAGCCACTTAATACACTCAGCACTTAATGACTAAAAAAAGAAACGGGCCCTTAGTGAGAATTTATAAGCACAAGCCAGAAAACTAGAAATAGTTTTCAGAAAACAAGGTTCTTAAGTGTAGATGCCTAGTATGAGCAATTTCAGCATGCACACTTTATATACAAGATGTGGCCAAGTTTCCTTATATGGAGCACAAATTTATTAAAATATACTAACTGACAATAAGTCAAAGAACTCATAACTCAAATAATTGAACTCAAATGCACCACTTAACATTTTGTTGAGGATCAAAATAGAAAGAACCCATAGAGTCCTGTTTGGATCTCTAGAATTCGTGACGAATACACGTTAAGAATTCATCTCACGAAAACAAACACTTTGATTGAACACTAGAGTCTTTGTGGATTTGTGTACAATATTGCAAATGCACGATACCGTCGTTTAACCATGACCAAATGCAATAGAAAATGAGGCCCATTTAGACTTCAGACGTCGACCCTGTGTCCCAGTGAAGTATATGTAAACGTGCTAGTATAATGGAGCCGTCAAACGAATAACAAAGGTTAAGCATATGGACACGCTAGGTATATAGACGTACGTCTAGCCATGAAAGAAGATAATGACAGGATACAAATGTGCATAAAATGAAAGTGCAGATAGCAAATGCCAGAACAAACCAAACTTTTCCATTTTTCCTTAATAAGTTCACCAGCAAAGAGCCCTACAAGAATCAAAAGTTTTGCATCAAGTTGTTGGGAACATAATAGCCAAGTTAAATAAAGTCATCCCTTCATTATTTATCAACTGTACTTAAAGTAACAAGCCAGCCCAGCCAATAATAATCACTTTAAAATTGAAACATAATGACATACTATAGAAGATGCTTCCTATAAGTTAAAACTATTACCCTGTTGAACTTATTCAAATGGTTGACAATTTTTTCAACCTAAAGGTCCCAAGTTCAAATCTCACGCTCAGATATTGTGTGGTTAACTACCAAGGGGCGTTGTCGATGGCAGAATTGTGAAATTTGACCCATTGTGATTGATTATTAAGAAAGACGGAAACACATCACATACATTCGAATAGATGGTAATGGAGTTCACTATGTATGTGAAAGAAATTATGGTCTTATTATATGAAACCTAGTAACTCAAAATGTTATGTTACAAAAACATTTGCCATATTTGACATGTTGGGAAAATTCATGAAAATCAAACCGGATTCACGCAACTTACATTAGTAAGAAACAAAACTATAACATAAAAAGTCTTGTAAACCAAGCAAAATTAAAACCAGGACCATATATGATGACATTAGCCCGCCTTTCGGGAACATTCCTGCCAGTTTAAAGTTAGGACCTTTTGAAGTCGGAGTATCTTGATATGTGTTTCTAATGGTTTTGTAGATGAATTGTCCAACTGCATTATCTATGGAGTACTTTTAAAAACAATCAAAGCTTTTGTAGCAGTTTAAAGAATCTCATTTGATTGTCATTATGATCTGACTTTGAAGTTCAACAATGGGGCTCACCTGCTTAAGTGCACGATGGTTGACATACTATTGCAGTAACTTGAAGAACATTAAATCACTTTAAATATTCCATTAATAGTATATTTAATAGAGGCAATCATACAACTCAAAACTTGCAGTAAGTAATTTAATGCACCTAATTTGATTATAATCAACTTTTTCATATTGGGGTTTAATAATTAATGGAACTCAGCTGCAGGAGTTGAGGGGTAATGTATTTAAGTTATGAGATGAAATGATATTTACTAGTAGCACAGCTGCATTTATTTGTTTTTTACTACTTTAGGATTTCGAACAAATTACTCTGGGAAAAGTGGTGGTTCTAATTAGGGGATTGACAAGAAAAGTTTCTACAAAAGAGTCGAATCTTGAAAAGATCGTTAACCACCCAAACTTAGATGTCTTTAAAGCGATAGAGACGTTGGTTTAGTGAAAAACGTCATCGTAAAAGAATCTACATGCCAGGTTTTAATGCAGAAAGAGTTAGAACAATAAGACAGGTAATGTCCCAATATAGTTATGATGAACATGAATTTATCATCTATAGAAAGTCTTTCAGGCTATTTTTTAATTTCTTACCAAACGTAAAATCACATCAATACGTCGACTTCATTTCTATGTTTATAGCCTCGTAAAAGTGTTCAACCAATCATCAAGAATCAAACTTTGTTTATAAATTGTTTGGTTGATTAACTGATTCATCTCTGCCATTTTGATCATCAAAAAAGTTAGTGTACCAAATCATTGGTGCAAAGACACCTATTTGTTATACATTTGAGTTAAGTATCACACCTGGTGATAATCATGGTTGTTATAAATCTAAGATCATCATAACATACGAGTATTACATTGTTACCCAGAAAAGCGAGACTTTACCCATGGAAGCCCGTTCCCCAACAAGTTGATGGTAGCCTTGCATTCACGGAGTCCTGTCTCGCGTGACCGGATGGCTATGATGTATGCCAAGGGTCATCTTGACCAAGTCATTTTGACGATAGACTACATATTGGATAATAAGACCCACAACCCCTAACAACAAGGACATCATGAATCAGGTAAAGGGAGTAATGTGCCAAGTGGAGTATTTACTAAGGCAGACCTGGATTATTGTAGAATATAAAATGACGTGTCAAACATAATCCAAGCAAACCATTTTTTTCTTATATCTTAAATTCGCGCAGATGAAGAAAGAAAAAGAATAAAAGATGGGAGAATAGAATAAAACAAACAAAAAAAGGTGGTGAGAGAAGTAGAAAAAGAATAAAAGAAAATTTTAAAACCGTGGTATACATGTAAGCCATCATTGGATGGGCTTAGCTACAATTTTTGCTCTCACATTAAAATATTCATGATTTGTTATATATATAATTTTCATGATTTGTTATATATATATATATATATAATGTTCCAAGACCTGAGAATTTTGTATTATTACACATTTTGAGTCCAGATTTTTTGTTGAAACTTAGCTTAACAAGGTCAGTATAAATCTCATGCCCGGTGACATATCGACTTACCCAAATGTCGACTTGACATTTCTAATTATATGGCTCGACTCAAGACTACTTAGAGCTAAGATAATCAACACAGAATGTAAATAACACATATCAAGGTTGATAGGGTCTAATCACCCCTAGTGTAACCCAAAGATCACAAGTTTGAGCCCTACTGATAATCATAAATCACAATAATTTACAATTTTCACAAAAACGTAGAATCAACCCATGAAATCGTCATGGCCCATAAGCCGGCTTATGGGCGCGATTTTCAGTTTGGTAAAGGTTCAGATGGTCTATGGCCTTTGATAAAAGATCTTTCATGTTGGGGTACTGTGTAACCATGGATCGAGCAGCACCCTCAATAACACTCAATGCTTGAGCTTCTTCAAGAGCCTTACTATTACCGATTAGTAATGCCAGATAACAGAGAAGTTTAAGCCCATTAACTTGAATCTTGATAGCATCATTGTTTTTCAAGAAGCTTATCAGATGAGAAACCCCATTGTACTCAAGAATGGCCTTCGCGTGTTCCACACAGTTAAAATTGTCAGGATTAACAAATTTCACCAATGACATAACAGCTTCGTTAGCAACATCGATAACATCATGTTCTAGCTTTGAAACAAGTGGTCCAAGTATTCGAGTCTCCTTAGCAGGAAAACTTCGAGCCAGTGATCCAATTATGGTTATAGCAGGGACTACTAATTTCGGGTTAGTTTCATGGTTCACTACTCTTAAAAGCTGGTCCAAGACAGTTTGTGCAGACGCTGAATTGGGCTTGAAAGCTTGGCGTCTTAAATCAGCATGCGTCTCGGCTACTTTAGCCAATTCCATAACTGTCATCAAGCAATTCACCTGCAATTCCTCTGTTTCATGTTCAATAAGTTTAGCTAAACATATCAATGCTTTGGTTTCCATGATCTTCCTACTGTTTAACAAGCTCCCTTTGGCTAGTATCCATAATGCCCTCCCACAGCTTATCTTAAGCTTTAGTTTTTCTTCTGGTGAACTGGGAGCAGTTTCTTTCTTGTTATTGAAAGACAACGAAGAACTCAAATGGAAACCGTCACTATTCTTCCTGATATCTCTATTAATCTGAATAACCGGCTGCATGGTCGTACCATAGTCATCAAAAACGATATCATTTGCCAAGAATGTGACGATTGGTCTCATCACATTCTCCCTTCCAAACTCCTCTTGGACCCATAAATCCATTTCGGCCATCTTAGACACCAAATTGATCACATTTGTTCGAACAGCAATGTTGGTCGAATTGTTAAGAGCTTGAACGATAACAGGAACAGCCACGGACCTAACAAAGACAGAGATTTTCTCTTTATCAGTTGCTAAACTGTATAGAGCAGAAGTGGCTGCAATTTGGGCCTCAGGTGATGCTCCTTCTTTTAGTAGCTTAAGAAGCGACCGAAGTCCATCTTCTTCAATGATCATCTTCTTGTTCATGTCGTTGTCACCCGCCAACGACCCAAGTGAGTTAGCAGCATCAACTCGGTCTTTCAATTGAGTCGAATGTTGCAGCATGGCAATATTCGACCATACCCGCGCGAGCACAGGGTCGTTGCTCACAATGGGAGGTAAAGAAAGGTTTGCACTAGTGTTATCATCCATGACATATATCGAAAGGAGCCATTGGATGTCAGCAATAGAAGATTCCAAAAGATTAGACACTTTTCGAACGTCTGAAGTTGTGGTAATGGCAAAAACCTGGCAGAGAATAATACTGCTACGGTTCTTACACTTTCGAACGAGTGCCTGAGCTCGTTCAAGACTCGAGGAGACTTGGGTTAAGATGGAACGAAGAGGGCGGTCGTAAAAGGTAGTGGTGGTGTTGGCCACAAGTCTAGCTACGGAACGAAGAAGCTGGGAGAGCTGGGTGGCAAGTTTAATTACATCAGTGAAGTCGAATTTTGATGATTTGAGGTCTTTAGCGGATTTGAGGAGGCGGTCAGCTAGTAGGATATGCAAAGCCAGGTGTTGTTGGATGGTTTTTTGGAGTTGGGCCATGGAGGATGGATGGATGGAGAGACAATGGTGTAGTGATGCGAGAAATGGTTTTGTTGTATGAAAGCGGTTGATGTTTGCCATTATTGTACTTGTACTAAATACACTTGTTTTGACTACTATGATGACTGTGTGCATGAAATTATATGGCTGTGAATAGGAGAGAGAAATCTGATGTGTTTTTTCTTTTCTTTTTTTCTTTTAAAAAAGCTTATTTCGACAAATCATTTACTGGGATGGAGTCTAGAAGTGAAGTTGATTGTAATGCTTAGGACTATAATATATGCTTTTCTGTTATAATTTATAAATAGTATACTGCAAAAGATGTTACTATTACAAAAGGACAAATCACACAATTGTAAGACAAAATAATAACATCATGAAATGGAGTGAGCAGATTATAAGAAACATGATGATTGTTTTAAGGACATGGAAATAAAATTCCTACCAAACTAAAGCATACTAAAAACAAGTATAGAACTATAGAAGCACATGCTTTTACAATCTAGCCATATAAAAAAAATCTAATATAGTCCATGAGATTAGAGTAAAACTATGGTCCACAAAAACAGAGCAATAATAATAATAATATAAACAGTTCCTCAAGTTTCAAACGTATTGTTTTTATCATAAAAATGAAACATACATATACTCTATGTTAGCTTTAAAATATAGTTAGTGCTTGTTTGTATTAATGTAAATAAAATTGTCCTTGTGTCTAATCTTGTTTATGTGTAAGGTTGTTAGTGTAATTTGACAAGGACTAGTGTGTAATTAGGGAGGGGGTTTAATGCAAATGTCAAGCCTATATAAACCCCCTCACCTCTCATTTGTAATTAACCTTTTGAAATACAATTCCCTTTCTCCCTTTCTCTCTCTAACTCTCTCTCTCACACTCTTAATCTCAAATCACGATTTAGCCATTGTTTACATTTGGTATCAGAGCAAAATCACAACTTGTGTTAGATCCATGGCTTGATTTTGTTCCATTTTGTGCTAAATTGTGTTTTTCCAACTTTACCGAAAAATCCAATCTTTACCCTCCTAACATGTTAAAGTTTCTTCCTTTTTAGTTTTATTCCACTCATTACCTTTTTTTTTTTTTTTTTTTTTTTTTTTTTTTTTTTTTTTTTTTTTTTTTTTTTTTTTTTTTTTTTTTTTTTTTTTTTTTTTTTTTTTTTTTTTTTTTTTTTTTTTTTTTTTTTTTTTTTTTTTTTTTTTTTTTTTTTTTTTTTTTTTTTTTTTTTTTTTTTTTTTTTTTTTTTTTTTTTTTTTTTTTTTTTTTTTTTTTTTTTTTTTTTTTTTTTTTTTTTTTTTTTTTTTTTTTTTTTTTTTTTTTTTTTTTTTTTTTTTTTTTTTTTTTTTTTTTTTTTTTTTTTTTTTTTTTTTTTTTTTTTTTTTTTTTTTTTTTTTTTTTTTTTTTTTTTTTTTTTTTTTTTTTTTTTTTTTTTTTTTTTTTTTTTTTTTTTTTTTTTTTTTTTTTTTTTTTTTTTTTTTTTTTTTTTTTTTTTTTTTTTTTTTTTTTTTTTTTTTTTTTTTTTTTTTTTTTTTTTTTTTTTTTTTTTTTTTTTTTTTTTTTTTTTTTTTTTTTTTTTTTTTTTTTTTTTTTTTTTTTTTTTTTTTTTTTTTTTTTTTTTTTTTTTTTTTTTTTTTTTTTTTTTTTTTTTTTTTTTTTTTTTTTTTTTTTTTTTTTTTTTTTTTTTTTTTTTTTTTTTTTTTTTTTTTTTTTTTTTTTTTTTTTTTTTTTTTTTTTTTTTTTTTTTTTTTTTTTTTTTTTTTTTTTTTTTTTTTTTTTTTTTTTTTTTTTTTTTTTTTTTTTTTTTTTTTTTTTTTTTTTTTTTTTTTTTTTTTTTTTTTTTTTTTTTTTTTTTTTTTTTTTTTTTTTTTTTTTTTTTTTTTTTTTTTTTTTTTTTTTTTTTTTTTTTTTTTTTTTTTTTTTTTTTTTTTTTTTTTTTTTTTTTTTTTTTTTTTTTTTTTTTTTTTTTTTTTTTTTTTTTTTTTTTTTTTTTTTTTTTTTTTTTTTTTTTTTTTTTTTTTTTTTTTTTTTTTTTTTTTTTTTTTTTTTTTTTTTTTTTTTTTTTTTTTTTTTTTTTTTTTTTTTTTTTTTTTTTTTTTTTTTTTTTTTTTTTTTTTTTTTTTTTTTTTTTTTTTTTTTTTTTTTTTTTTTTTTTTTTTTTTTTTTTTTTTTTTTTTTTTTTTTTTTTTTTTTTTTTTTTTTTTTTTTTTTTTTTTTTTTTTTTTTTTTTTTTTTTTTTTTTTTTTTTTTTTTTTTTTTTTTTTTTTTTTTTTTTTTTTTTTTTTTTTTTTTTTTTTTTTTTTTTTTTTTTTTTTTTTTTTTTTTTTTTTTTTTTTTTTTTTTTTTTTTTTTTTTTTTTTTTTTTTTTTTTTTTTTTTTTTTTTTTTTTTTTTTTTTTTTTTTTTTTTTTTTTTTTTTTTTTTTTTTTTTTTTTTTTTTTTTTTTTTTTTTTTTTTTTTTTTTTTTTTTTTTTTTTTTTTTTTTTTTTTTTTTTTTTTTTTTTTTTTTTTTTTTTTTTTTTTTTTTTTTTTTTTTTTTTTTTTTTTTTTTTTTTTTTTTTTTTTTTTTTTTTTTTTTTTTTTTTTTTTTTTTTTTTTTTTTTTTTTTTTTTTTTTTTTTTTTTTTTTTTTTTTTTTTTTTTTTTTTTTTTTTTTTTTTTTTTTTTTTTTTTTTTTTTTTTTTTTTTTTTTTTTTTTTTTTTTTTTTTTTTTTTTTTTTTTTTTTTTTTTTTTTTTTTTTTTTTTTTTGTTTTTTCCTCACATTTCTCTCAGAATGTCGATTTCTGACTCCTTGATTCTTGGTTCCGATTCAAGACCTCCTGTTTTATATCGTGGGTCATATCCACAATGGAAAAAACGGTTTTTGGATTGGATTGAAAGACAACCTCTTGGAGACGACATCAAAGCCTCTTATGAAGAAGGCCCGGCTGTTCATACAAACCCTGTAACCAAAGAACTTATTCCAAAAGAAAGTTGGAGCACCGCTCAAAAGAACCGCACTCAGGCTGATAATCTTGCAAGATCTCATCTCTACATGGCTCTTCCCAACGATATTTATTCCAATGTTGACTCATATGAGACTGGGAAAGAGATTTGGGATGAAATTGAAAAGCAACTGCAAGGTTCAGAGGTGTCTTCAACGATAAGATTATCCAATGTTCTTGATATGTATGAATCATTCAAACAAGAGAAAAGTGAAACGTTAGAAGAAGCGTATACACGTTTCTGTAACGTGATCAATGAACTCAGAAAGAATGCCATCAAAAAGACTGACTTGGAACTAAACATCAAATTTCTGAGAAATCTTCATGAAGAATGGCAGGTCTTTGGTGCTCAACTCAACCAGCAAGATGAATTTGGCAAACTCTCTATCAATACCTTGTATGAGAAGTTGAAGATAAACCTGCGAGCTGTTCAAAAGCAACAAATGAAAACTGATGGAAGTTCCTCATCAGACCCACTTGCTCTTGTTGCTGATAGAAAGCCATCCAGATCATCAAGGAAGAATGTTGTTGAAACTGCTGATGATGATGAATCAAGTGACACCAGTGACCCAGACATGGATGACAAGGAAAAAGAAATGTACAAAGACTTAGCCTACTTCACAAGAGCCTTCAAGAAAAAATTCTTCACAAAGAAACCAACCAACAACCAACTTCGCACTTCATCAGTGTCTTCCTATGTCAAGAACTCACAAGCTCCAAAGTTTGACAATCACTACAACAATACTGGTGGTGAAAGGAAGTATGAAGCTCCAAAGAAGTTTGAGAAGAGGGTTCTTGAGAAGAAGACCGAAGACAAGAAATGTTACAACTGTGGTCTTACTGGTCACTTTGCTATCCATTGCACCAAACCTCGTCAGAAGAATTCCACCTACTACCAGAACAAGCTCTTGCTTGTGAAACAACAAGAAAGTGGTATTGCTCTTCTTGCTGAAAACGACGAATGGTTGCACCTTTCTGATGAAGAGACTGAAGAGCTTGCTGCAAATGTTTGTTTCATGACGAAGATTAAGCGGTCCAAGGAACTTGATGAAGGTGGTATCAGTTCTGAAAAAGAAAAAAAAAAAAAAAAAAAAAAAAAAAAAAAAAAAAAAAAAAAAAAAAAAAAAAAAAAAAACAAATAAAAAAAAAAAAAAAAAAAAAAAAAAAAAAAAAAAAAAAAAAAAAAAAAAAAAAAAAAAAAAAAAAAAAAAAAAAAAAAAAAAAAAAAAAAAAAAAAAAAAAAAAAAAAAAAAAAAAAAAAAAAAAAAAAAAAAAAAAAAAAAAAAAAAAAAAAAAAAAAAAAAAAAAAAAAAAAAAAAAAAAAAAAAAAAAAAAAAAAAAAAAAAAAAAAAAAAAAAAAAAAAAAAAAAAAAAAAAAAAAAAAAAAAAAAAAAAAAAAAAAAAAAAAAAAAAAAAAAAAAAAAAAAAAAAAAAAAAAAAAAAAAAAAAAAAAAAAAAAAAAAAAAAAAAAAAAAAAAAAAAAAAAAAAAAAAAAAAAAAAAAAAAAAAAAAAAAAAAAAAAAAAAAAAAAAAAAAAAAAAAAAAAAAAAAAAAAAAAAAAAAAAAAAAAAAAAAAAAAAAAAAAAAAAAAAAAAAAAAAAAAAAAAAAAAAAAAAAAAAAAAAAAAAAAAAAAAAAAAAAAAAAAAAAAAAAAAAAAAAAAAAAAAAAAAAAAAAAAAAAAAAAAAAAAAAAAAAAAAAAAAAAAAAAAAAAAAAAAAAAAAAAAAAAAAAAAAAAAAAAAAAAAAAAAAAAAAAAAAAAAAAAAAAAAAAAAAAAAAAAAAAAAAAAAAAAAAAAAAAAAAAAAAAAAAAAAAAAAAAAAAAAAAAAAAAAAAAAAAAAAAAAAAAAAAAAAAAAAAAAAAAAAAAAAAAAAAAAAAAAAAAAAAAAAAAAAAAAAAAAAAAAAAAAAAAAAAAAAAAAAAAAAAAAAAAAAAAAAAAAAAAAAAAAAAAAAAAAAAAAAAAAAAAAAAAAAAAAAAAAAAAAAAAAAAAAAAAAAAAAAAAAAAAAAAAAAAAAAAAAAAAAAAAAAAAAAAAAAAAAAAAAAAAAAAAAAAAAAAAAAAAAAAAAAAAAAAAAAAAAAAAAAAAAAAAAAAAAAAAAAAAAAAAAAAAAAAAAAAAAAAAAAAAAAAAAAAAAAAAAAAAAAAAAAAAAAAAAAAAAAAAAAAAAAAAAAAAAAAAAAAAAAAAAAAAAAAAAAAAAAAAAAAAAAAAAAAAAAAAAAAAAAAAAAAAAAAAAAAAAAAAAAAAAAAAAAAAAAAAAAAAAAAAAAAAAAAAAAAAAAAAAAAAAAAAAAAAAAAAAAAAAAAAAAAAAAAAAAAAAAAAAAAAAAAAAAAAAAAAAAAAAAAAAAAAAAAAAAAAAAAAAAAAAAAAAAAAAAAAAAAAAAAAAAAAAAAAAAAAAAAAAAAAAAAAAAAAAAAAAAAAAAAAAAAAAAAAAAAAAAAAAAAAAAAAAAAAAAAAAAAAAAAAAAAAAAAAAAAAAAAAAAAAAAAAAAAAAAAAAAAAAAAAAAAAAAAAAAAAAAAAAAAAAAAAAAAAAAAAAAAAAAAAAAAAAAAAAAAAAAAAAAAAAAAAAAAAAAAAAAAAAAAAAAAAAAAAAAAAAAAAAAAAAAAAAAAAAAAAAAAAAAAAAAAAAAAAAAAAAAAAAAAAAAAAAAAAAAAAAAAAAAAAAAAAAAAAAAAAAAAAAAAAAAAAAAAAAAAAAAAAAAAAAAAAAAAAAAAAAAAAAAAAAAAAAAAAAAAAAAAAAAAAAAAAAAAAAAAAAAAAAAAAAAAAAAAAAAAAAAAAAAAAAAAAAAAAAAAAAAAAAAAAAAAAAAAAAAAAAAAAAAAAAAAAAAAAAAAAAAAAAAAAAAAAAAAAAAAAAAAAAAAAAAAAAAAAAAAAAAAAAAAAAAAAAAAAAAAAAAAAAAAAAAAAAAAAAAAAAAAAAAAAAAAAAAAAAAAAAAAAAAAAAAAAAAAAAAAAAAAAAAAAAAAAAAAAAAAAAAAAAAAAAAAAAAAAAAAAAAAAAAAAAAAAAAAAAAAAAAAAAAAAAAAAAAAAAAAAAAAAAAAAAAAAAAAAAAAAAAAAAAAAAAAAAAAAAAAAAAAAAAAAAAAAAAAAAAAAAAAAAAAAAAAAAAAAAAAAAAAAAAAAAAAAAAAAAAAAAAAAAAAAAAAAAAAAAAAAAAAAAAAAAAAAAAAAAAAAAAAAAAAAAAAAAAAAAAAAAAAAAAAAAAAAAAAAAAAAAAAAAAAAAAAAAAAAAAAAAAAAAAAAAAAAAAAAAAAAAAAAAAAAAAAAAAAAAAAAAAAAAAAAAAAAAAAAAAAAAAAAAAAAAAAAAAAAAAAAAAAAAAAAAAAAAAAAAAAAAAAAAAAAAAAAAAAAAAAAAAAAAAAAAAAAAAAAAAAAAAAAAAAAAAAAAAAAAAAAAAAAAAAAAAAAAAAAAAAAAAAAAAAAAAAAAAAAAAAAAAAAAAAAAAAAAAAAAAAAAAAAAAAAAAAAAAAAAAAAAAAAAAAAAAAAAAAAAAAAAAAAAAAAAAAAAAAAAAAAAAAAAAAAAAAAAAAAAAAAAAAAAAAAAAAAAAAAAAAAAAAAAAAAAAAAAAAAAAAAAAAAAAAAAAAAAAAAAAAAAAAAAAAAAAAAAAAAAAAAAAAAAAAAAAAAAAAAAAAAAAAAAAAAAAAAAAAAAAAAAAAAAAAAAAAAAAAAAAAAAAAAAAAAAAAAAAAAAAAAAAAAAAAAAAAAAAAAAAAAAAAAAAAAAAAAAAAAAAAAAAAAAAAAAAAAAAAAAAAAAAAAAAAAAAAAAAAAAAAAAAAAAAAAAAAAAAAAAAAAAAAAAAAAAAAAAAAAAAAAAAAAAAAAAAAAAAAAAAAAAAAAAAAAAAAAAAAAAAAAAAAAAAAAAAAAAAAAAAAAAAAAAAAAAAAAAAAAAAAAAAAAAAAAAAAAAAAAAAAAAAAAAAAAAAAAAAAAAAAAAAAAAAAAAAAAAAAAAAAAAAAAAAAAAAAAAAAAAAAAAAAAAAAAAAAAAAAAAAAAAAAAAAAAAAAAAAAAAAAAAAAAAAAAAAAAAAAAAAAAAAAAAAAAAAAAAAAAAAAAAAAAAAAAAAAAAAAAAAAAAAAAAAAAAAAAAAAAAAAAAAAAAAAAAAAAAAAAAAAAAAAAAAAAAAAAAAAAAAAAAAAAAAAAAAAAAAAAAAAAAAAAAAAAAAAAAAAAAAAAAAAAAAAAAAAAAAAAAAAAAAAAAAAAAAAAAAAAAAAAAAAAAAAAAAAAAAAAAAAAAAAAAAAAAAAAAAAAAAAAAAAAAAAAAAAAAAAAAACAAATTGAAGAATTTACTACCAGAACAAGCTCTTGCTTGTGAAACAACAAGAAAGTGGTATTGCTCTTCTTGCTGAAAACGACGAATGGTTGCACCTTTCTGATGAAGAGACTGAAGAGCTTGCTGCAAATGTTTGTTTCATGACGAAGATTAAGCGGTCCAAGGAACTTGATGAAAACTCGAGTGACCAACAACTGGTGGTTCTTTCTGATGAGTCTAAACAAGTAGAAGAAAGTTCTGTTCCAAAACCTACTTCTGGTAGACCATACATTCCACAAAGTGTTTTGGAAAAACAAATTGAAGATTTAAAAAGAACACTTGATGAAAACTCGAGTGACCAACAACTGGTGGTTCTTTCTGATGAGTCTAAACAAGTAGAAGAAAGTTCTGTTCCAAAACCTACTTCTGGTAGACCATACATTCCACAAAGTGTTTTGGAAAAACAAATTGAAGATTTAAAAAGAACACTTGATGAACAACAAATTTTGCTAGATAATCTAATGCCTCAAAATCACTGTCCCAAAGTTGTGCCAGTCGTTCCTACCACACCATTTGGTGTTGTTTATGATTGTGCTGAACCTAATTGCTCTGCATGTGAATTTGGAATCCAAATCTAAAGTCAAATATGCCAAAATGAAGTTTTCAAATCTTCCTAATCTAAATAACTTTTTAGAGGAAGATCATTCGTATGATCCTGATTTTGAAAAACAGTTTGTCCCAAAGACCCAAATGTCCCAAGTGTGAATTTGGAATCCAAATCTAAAGTCAAATATGCCAAAATGAAGTTTTCAAATCTTCCTAATCTAAATAACTTTTTAGAGGAAGATCATTCGTATGATCCTGATTTTGAAAAACAGTTTGTCCCAAAGACCCAAATGTCCCAAGTGTGAATTTGGAATCCAAATCTAAAGTCAAATATGCCAAAATGAAGTTTTCAAATCTTCCTAATCTAAATAACTTTTTAGAGGAAGATCATTCGTATGATCCTGATTTTGAAAAACAGTTTGTCCCAAAGACCCAAATGTCCCAAGTGTGAATTTGGAATCCAAATCTAAAGTCAAATATGCCAAAATGAAGTTTTCAAATCTTCCTAATCTAAATAACTTTTTAGAGGAAGATCATTCGTATGATCCTGATTTTGAAAAACAGTTTGTCCCAAAGACCCAAATGTCCCAAGTGTGAATTTGGAATCCAAATCTAAAGTCAAATATGCCAAAATGAAGTTTTCAAATCTTCCTAATCTAAATAACTTTTTAGAGGAAGATCATTCGTATGATCCTGATTTTGAAAAACAGTTTGTCCCAAAGGAAGAAAAGGTTGAATTTTCATTAAAAAGGATTCCAAAATCACACTCTACGAATCACACCACAGTCCATGAGAAGTTTCAGAGACCAAAGACCAATCAAGTACCCAAAACTTCTTCAGCACCGAAGACTCCTACCCCAAAACCCAACCTCAATAAGATGAAACATCATACTGGTGATAATCATGCCTCTGCACAACCTAGATATCACAGGTATTCTAGCTCTCCTAAGCAATCTACAACTACACCTAAGAATGTCCTAAAGGTATTTAGAGATGATGCTGTTGGAATAGTTAGATATCAAGATCAGTATGGTTGGTTTTCTCCCACTTACAAAAAGCAAACACCACCTGCCAAAAAGACCATCAAGAAGAAACCTGTCAAGAACACACAGTCTTCCACTAACCTTAAAAATGTTCATGTTTCAGGTCACTTGTGCTTAAATTGTCAAAGTAAATGGCTTCCTAAGGATAGATACTTGCATGCTTCTAGGAAAGTCAAGCTTGATGGGAAATCAACTTCTGTAAAACAAGAATGGATAGTTCGTAGACCCAATGCTCTAGCTAGATCAAATGCTTCTAGGACTAGTCCATCTTTTTCTCAAACTTTGTAATAACTACTTTGTTCTGTAATTCGTACCATTACTTTTGAACTATGGTTGTGTCTTTACTTGCTTTCAATAAAATTCCATGTTGAATTGTATGTTTGTTCAGTTGTCTGTTTAATTTTGGTGTTTATCTTATGTCTTTGTTCGTCTTTCTCCTTTTATTTACTTGTCATGTGATTGAATCCCTAACCTCTCATGGACCCAGTCTAAGTGGGTACCTAAAAACTTACTCCCTGATTTTTCAGGAATTTCTCATCTGTGTCTGGTATGTCGATTCTGGATGCTCTAGGCACATGACTGGTGATAAATCCTTGCTTAAGAACTTTGTTGAACGTTTCATGGGAACGGTTAGATTTGGAAATGATCATCTTGCTCCCATTCTTGGCTATGGAGATATTGTTCAAAATGGCATCACTATAAAACGTGTGTCATATGTTGAAGGTTTGGGCCATAATCTTTTCAGTGTTGGTCAATTTTGTGACAATGATCTTCAAGTCCTCTTTAGAAGATATGAGTGTAAAGTTCAAACCGAAGATGGTGTCGATATTCTTACTGGCTCACGAGATAACAACTTGTTCACCATTGATCTCAACAATATTCCATCTCCATCTTCAAATATTTGTCTTCTGTCTAAAGCTTCAGCCCAACAATCTTGGCTATGGCATCGTCGTCTCTCTCATCTTAATTTCCATACAATTAATACCCTTGTTGACAAACAACTGGTCGATGGTCTACCTGATTTCAAGTATGACACAAACCATGTTTGTTCTGCATGTTTAATTGGAAAACTCAAGAGAGCGCCCCATAGACCAAAGAAGCATTTAAGCACTGATGCTCCCCTTCATCTTCTTCACATGGATTTGTGTGGCCCTATGCGTGTCCAAAGCATTCATGCTAAACGATACATTCTTGTCATTGTTGATGATTACTCTCGCTATACTTGGGTCTATTTTCTTCGTGAAAAGAGTGAGGCTCCCCAAGTAATCATTGATTTCATCAAAAGGACACAAGTAAATCTTCAAACCTCTGTTCGGATTGTACGTTCTGATAATCGTACCGAATTCAAGAACGCTACTCTTGGATCATACTTCTCTTCTATCGGTATCTCTCATCAATTTTCAGCTGCACGAACACCTCAACAAAATGGAGTCGTTGAAAGAAGAAATCGAACTCTTGTTGAAGCTGCTCGTACTATGCTTGCCCATTCTAGATTACCACCAAATCTATGGGCTGAAGCCATTGCAACTGCCTGCTTTACTCAAAACAGATCTATAATCAACAAAAGGTTTGACATTACTCCTTATGAAGTCATCAACAAGAGAAGACCAAATGTGAACTATTTCCACATTTTTGGGTGCGTCTGCTATGTCTTGAATGATAGAGACAATCTTGGAAAATTTGAACCAAAAGGTGACGAGGGTTATTTTGTCGGTTATTCAAGAGAATCCATTGCTTATCGTGTCTATAACCGTAGAACCAAACAAATTGTAGAGAGTATGAATGTTAAATTTGATGAACTCTCTGGAATGGTTCTTGAACAACACGGTTCAAGACCCGATCTTCAATGTCCACAAGCTTCCGCTACACAAAAAAAAAAAAAAAAAAAAAAAAAAAAAAAAAAAAAAAAAAAAAAAAAAAAAAAAAAAAAAAAAAAAAAAAAAAAAAAAAAAAAAAAAAAAAAAAAAAAAAAAAAAAAAAAAAAAAAAAAAAAAAAAAAAAAAAAAAAAAAAAAAAAAAAAAAAAAAAAAAAAAAAAAAAAAAAAAAAAAAAAAAAAAAAAAAAAAAAAAAAAAAAAAAAAAAAAAAAAAAAAAAAAAAAAAAAAAAAAAAAAAAAAAAAAAAAAAAAAAAAAAAAAAAAAAAAAAAAAAAAAAAAAAAAAAAAAAAAAAAAAAAAAAAAAAAAAAAAAAAAAAAAAAAAAAAAAAAAAAAAAAAAAAAAAAAAAAAAAAAAAAAAAAAAAAAAAAAAAAAAAAAAAAAAAAAAAAAAAAAAAAAAAAAAAAAAAAAAAAAAAAAAAAAAAAAAAAAAAAAAAAAAAAAAAAAAAAAAAAAAAAAAAAAAAAAAAAAAAAAAAAAAAAAAAAAAAAAAAAAAAAAAAAAAAAAAAAAAAAAAAAAAAAAAAAAAAAAAAAAAAAAAAAAAAAAAAAAAAAAAAAAAAAAAAAAAAAAAAAAAAAAAAAAAAAAAAAAAAAAAAAAAAAAAAAAAAAAAAAAAAAAAAAAAAAAAAAAAAAAAAAAAAAAAAAAAAAAAAAAAAAAAAAAAAAAAAAAAAAAAAAAAAAAAAAAAAAAAAAAAAAAAAAAAAAAAAAAAAAAAAAAAAAAAAAAAAAAAAAAAAAAAAAAAAAAAAAAAAAAAAAAAAAAAAAAAAAAAAAAAAAAAAAAAAAAAAAAAAAAAAAAAAAAAAAAAAAAAAAAAAAAAAAAAAAAAAAAAAAAAAAAAAAAAAAAAAAAAAAAAAAAAAAAAAAAAAAAAAAAAAAAAAAAAAAAAAAAAAAAAAAAAAAAAAAAAAAAAAAAAAAAAAAAAAAAAAAAAAAAAAAAAAAAAAAAAAAAAAAAAAAAAAAAAAAAAAAAAAAAAAAAAAAAAAAAAAAAAAAAAAAAAAAAAAAAAAAAAAAAAAAAAAAAAAAAAAAAAAAAAAAAAAAAAAAAAAAAAAAAAAAAAAAAAAAAAAAAAAAAAAAAAAAAAAAAAAAAAAAAAAAAAAAAAAAAAAAAAAAAAAAAAAAAAAAAAAAAAAAAAAAAAAAAAAAAAAAAAAAAAAAAAAAAAAAAAACAAAACGAAAACCGGTTTTACATAATAATTTCTTCATCCCATATTTTGAATACCGGATTTAGTTCTTCAATTCTTCATTACCGGATTTCAGGATGCAAGGTATCGAACGCCTTGATGTACTACCTTTGTTTGTTCTTTGGAAACTGAGTGATAGAACCTGTTTCATGTATCATTATTCTCTTAAAATTCTTTTCAATCTTACATTGGTTTTCCCCAAGAAGCAAGGTATCGAACGCCTTGATGTACTACCTTTGTTTGTTCTTTGGAAACTGAGTGATAGAACCTGTTTCATGTATCATTATTCTCTTAAAATTCTTTTCAATCTTACATTGGTTTTCCCCAAGAAGCAAGGTATCGAACGCCTTGATGTACTACCTTTGTTTGTTCTTTGGAAACTGAGTGATAGAACCTGTTTCATGTATCATTATTCTCTTAAAATTCTTTTCAATCTTACATTGGTTTTCCCCAAGAAGCAAGGTATCGAACGCCTTGATGTACTACCTTTGTTTGTTCTTTGGAAACTGAGTGATAGAACCTGTTTCATGTATCATTATTCTCTTAAAATTCTTTTCAATCTTACATTGGTTTTCCCCAAGAAGCAAGGTATCGAACGCCTTGATGTACTACCTTTGTTTGTTCTTTGGAAACTGAGTGATAGAACCTGTTTCATGTATCATTATTCTCTTAAAATTCTTTTCAATCTTACATTGGTTTTCCCCAAGAAGCAAGGTATCGAACGCCTTGATGTACTACCTTTGTTTGTTCTTTGGAAACTGAGTGATAGAACCTGTTTCATGTATCATTATTCTCTTAAAATTCTTTTCAATCTTACATTGGTTTTCCCCAAGAAGCAAGGTATCGAACGCCTTGTTGTACTGCCTTCGCATCTTCTGTGAAAAACAGTGTACGATTAAATCTTTTTGAATAAATTAACCTTGGAAACAATGTTTCCCATTCGTCTTCTTCTTAACCGCAGAATGAATTTCCTCAGAGATGGTGCTACAGAAAATATGCCTAACAACTATCAGTTGATTATTCCCTTTTCATGTCATCATGGGATAATTCCGGTTATGCTTACATACCATCCTCTATATCATGTCTTGACTGTAACTGCTCCGGGTATAGAAGAGGAACTGCTATTTCAATTGTGGCGAACCATCGAGTATATTTCACCAAGAGGAAGATCGAGCACTCCTTACTTCCAATTTGAGCTCCTAACAACTGATGGATCAACCCAAGTGTTCACATTTACGCTTGAAGACTTCAGAAGAGTGATAGGCTTTCCCACAGCAAATTCTCGCCAGGGAGCCACAGAATTTGTTGATCCACCTCCAGTTCGTGAGATGCTTGAACGAGTAAGAGAACTGGGATATAATGGTCCTCTCAACTCTATCGGTGCATTCAAGAAGAAAAATCTTCACCGATTGTGGTATCCGCTTTGCTCAATCATCAATTATTGTTTATCGCCTTCAAGAAAAGGACAAGAGGCGATCACATCCCAAACGCTGACTTACCTGTTTGCTATCGCATACGATGTTCATATCGACTTTGCTGCAGTTGCTTGGGATCATCTTAGACAGAATGTCAAAGGGAAGTACAATGCTACAAAGAAATATATCCCTTTCATCCGTTTCCTGACAGTTATTCTTCAGGGGACACTTAACTCTCATGACAACATCCAACGATTTCCTGCCTCCCACCGAATTCGCTTTCCTCGCTATCAAACTGTTTATGGAAATTCTGGAGTTGAAAATATACCTTTTATGCCTATTCCTGCTTCGCTTATTCGCTTGGTGCCCCATGAGGATAGTGACCTCATGAATTACAGAGTGTTTTTAGGAGGGGGTATGGCTGCTCAACGCCGAGAGCCGCCTACCGCTCCCCCGCATAGGTCGCCTAGTGAGGGTAATAGGTCTAGGAAAAGAAAAGAGGGGTTAGTAGGAGAAGAGGCACCAAGCTCATCTGCTCAATCTTCATCAACTTCCGCTCCACCGAAAAAGAAACAAAAAACCCATCACAAATCAAAATCAAAATCAAAAAAAAACCCATCACAAATCAAAATCAAAATCCAAATCAAAATCGAAAACACTTCTTCGTGATGAACCATCACCTCCTCATGATCAATCCTTTGAAATTCCTTCTCCTTTCACTTCATCTTCATCCGAATCTCATTCATCTTCTTCATCTCAGCATAAATCCAAGAAAATTAGCAAAGTCAGATTCAAATATTCAAAAACTCTTCCACCGATTGAGGAAGAGGTTACTTTAGAATCTCCGGAGAGACAAGGTGGATTGGAGGGAGGGGTTGAAAAACAAATTGGAGAGAATGAGCGGTCCGGGCTAGGTAAAGGGCATAAAGAAAACGTTGGCCCTCCGATAGTTGAACCACTTATTCGCTGGGATGACGACCTTAGGATAGAAGCCGAGGACTCCCCACCCTCGCATATTTCACCTCCTCGCCGCTCTGGATCCTCTCCACAGGATTCAGACGCATCATTGCACAGGCACCAGCCACATCCACTATCGATTCCTCATTCGGAGGAAGCCGATATTGAAACTGCGGAGACTCTTGCCTCTCTCCCGACTTTTCTTGATAACACAATTGAGTCTAGATCGCCAATTAGGTCACTGGATCAAGAGCACGCACGTCCTTTGGACGTTGCCAGAACATACAGAGAATTGGTTCGTGAACCTTTTCCAGGACCGTATGGAATACCTGTCGGTGCCATCATCAAGCAAGCACTGGATACAGGAGCTGCGGAGAGAAGCTTTGAGGAGGTTAGGCTCGCCTGGCTTCCTCCTAGCCCATCTTCCAGTTCAACGGGCAATCCAGAGGATCCCGGAAGTCCCACCTACCGGAACATTGTGCTGTGCGTTCGCGCAAAGCCAATTCGTTCTGCAACAACCAATGTAGAGCTTTTGCTACATAAATCACTGGGAAGCCCTGTTGGTTCACAACCTTCAGGCCGCACTGTAAACCTTTCGGAGCCTACAGTTGCGACAACGACATCTACGTCGGTCATTCCTTCTTCTTCCATTGAACCGCCGCCAACCGAAGCGCTCCAAAAAGATAAAGGAAAAGAAAAGAGGGGTTAGTAGGAGAAGAGGCACCAAGCTCATCTGCTCAATCTTCATCAACTTCCGCTCCACCGAAAAAGAAACAAAAAACCCATCACAAATCAAAATCAAAATCCAAATCAAAATCGAAAACACTTCTTCGTGATGAACCATCACCTCCTCATGATCAATCCTTTGAAATTCCTTCTCCTTTCACTTCATCTTCATCCGAATCTCTTCATCTTCTTCCTCCTCCTCCGCCTCTCATCCTACCAAACTTCCTGGTTCTATGTCTGCTGAAAACCGATCTCGTCTTGATTCTCTTTATGATGAACTTCTTGCCACACTTATCTCTCTAAAAGGTCAAACAGATTCTTTCGACAAAGCAATCCAAGCATCAATTCAAGCCCGCTTTGATCATCATCATCTTGTAAATGACATAAAACAACAAACTGAACAGGAAAAGCTCCTTGCTGATGCAGCACTTGAAGCGGCTCAGAAAAGAATCATTGAGCTTGAGGCCACATGTAAACAAGCTGTTGTTGTGCAAAGACGTGATGATTCTGATGATCAGGATCAACACGAGGGGGAGAATATGGATGAAGATGTGGCCAATGTTAGAGCCAGTGCTGCTACTGAAGTAATAGAGGAAACAGATGTTGGTGATGATGCACAATCAAAAGATCCTCCTCAAGATGTTGATATTGTAGAGCACGTGGTTGATAATGTTGGTATTGATGATATTGAGCATACCGAAGAAGTTCATGTTGATAATTCTGTAATTCGAGCCAGTGCCGCTACAGATATTGTTTTGGGCTTAGAGGTACGTGATGATGCTCAATCACAAGGCTTACCGCGTGATCCCTCCATAATTGGTGAAGATTTTGATTTCCCTGAAGTTGATCCAAATGATGATGATGATTCCTCTGATGACGATGATTTCCCTCCAGGCTTTGATACTTACCAATCTATTCCTCAACCAAACCCTGCCCTCAATCAAATGAACCTTCATAACCTAATCCACCACCTTAACAACCCTCATCTCCAATATATCACCAGAGCTCCTATTGTTCGAATAAATGAAGGTGGTTTCAGAAAGAATGTTGAAAGAAAGATTGATTACCTCAGAATACCAACCAGACTCTTCAAATCCACTAAATTCCTTGAAGAAAAAGCTTATGAGATCTTCTCAAAGGAACAAGAGTTGGTAAAAATAGATGTTGATATTGTAGAGCACGTGGTTGATAATGTTGGTATTGATGATATTGAGCATACCGAAGAAGTTCATGTTGATAATTCTGTAATTCGAGCCAGTGCTGCTACTGAAGTAATAGAGGAAACAGATGTTGGTGATGATGCACAATCAAAAGATCCTCCTCAAGATGTTGATATTGTAGAGCACGTGGTTGATAATGTTGGTATTGATGATATTGAGCATACCGAAGAAGTTCATGTTGATAATTCTGTAATTCGAGCCAGTGCTGCTACTGAAGTAATAGAGGAAACAGATGTTGGTGATGATGCACAATCAAAAGATCCTCCTCAAGATGTTGATATTGTAGAGCACGTGGTTGATAATGTTGGTATTGATGATATTGAGCATACCGAAGAAGTTCATGTTGATAATTCTGTAATTCGAGCCAGTGCCGCTACAGATATTGTTTTGGGCTTAGAGGTACGTGATGATGCTCAATCACAAGGCTTACCGCGTGATCCCTCCATAATTGGTGAAGATTTTGATTTCCCTGAAGTTGATCCAAATGATGATGATGATTCCTCTGATGACGATGATTTCCCTCCAGGCTTTGATACTTACCAATCTATTCCTCAACCAAACCCTGCCCTCAATCAAATGAACCTTCATAACCTAATCCACCACCTTAACAACCCTCATCTCCAATATATCACCAGAGCTCCTATTGTTCGAATAAATGAAGGTGGTTTCAGAAAGAATGTTGAAAGAAAGATTGATTACCTCAGAATACCAACCAGACTCTTCAAATCCACTAAATTCCTTGAAGAAAAAGCTTATGAGATCTTCTCAAAGGAACAAGAGTTGGTAAAAATTGATGTAGATGAATTACGGGCAAGGAGAGCTTATGATGTTGATCACCAAAGGGCAAAATACTTAAAGGATCTCGTAGAAGCCAAAAGCCATAAAGCTAACAAAGTGTGGAAGAATCAGTTCAAATTGAAGATTGTAGAGGTTGTCAGCATTCACTTCAAAGAATGGCGTAATCCCGGGTTTGCAAGACCTCCTGGCTTGATCTGGTTAATAGTAAGACGTGATGATAACCGTCGGTATTTGTTTGGAGAAGCCAGGTTCAATCTGCTGTCTGCTGATGATCTCATTTTCCTCCTCCATCACTTTGCTAGCAGACTTATTCAGCCTGATCCAGAGAATCATGAAGCCTACTATGCTGTTAAGAGATATTTGGATAGTCTTGTTTTGAGTCAAACTCAAAAAGACTTCCAATTGGCGGTAGAAAAGAAAAGAAAGAAAGTGAACCTTACCTTGCCTAATCAAAGAATTCAAGGAATCAACCTCGAGAACTTTAACACTGGAGCTGTATTTGATAATCCTCGAGGGTTTGTATTTGAAAGTGATCAAGGGCACAAGATTTTTATAAGACTAGACGAACTCTCCAAGTATTCTGATGGCACACTGATGCAATGTTTGGCTGTTTTTGAAAGTCTTGCTGAGTTCGAAGAGTCAGTAAAGGAAAAGACAGTGACGGGTTGAAGATACGACCAAACGAGTCCACTGTGACACATGATCACTTATGCACCGTCTCTCGTCGTCTTCGGTTATCGATATTCCTCTTGGCTGAAAAAATATACGAGCACCATACGAAGCATAGGAACATAAAGAACCCGATTACACAACCAGATTTATGTCGGTGTTTGAAGACATACTAACTTTAAGACGATAAAAGATGTAAAAATATCAGAGTTTGGGAATCAAACCATTAGATACAGACTTGGGAGCAGAGATTTCTTTAGGTTCGGTATCTTTCTATATATATATATATATATATATATATATATATATATATATATATATATATATATATATATATATATATATATATATATATATATATATATATATATATATATATATATATATATATATATATATATATATATATATATATATATATATATATATATATATATATATATATATATATATATATATATATATATATATATATATATATATATATATATATATATATATATATATATATATATATATATATATATATATATATATATATATATATATATATATATATATATATATATATATATATATATATATATATATATATATATATATATATATATATATATATATATATATATATATATATATATATATATATATATATATATATATATATATATATATATATATATATATATATATATATATATATATATATATATATATATATATATATATATATATATATATATATATATATATATATATATATATATATATATATATATATATATATATATATATATATATATATATATATATATATATATATATATATATATATATATATATATATATATATATATATATATATATATATATATATATATATATATATATATATATATATATATATATATATATATATATATATATATATATATATATATATATATATATATATATATATATATATATATATATATATATATATATATATATATATATATATATATATATATATATATATATATATATATATATATATATATATATATATATATATATATATATATATATATATATATATATATATATATATATATATATATATATATATATATATATATATATATATATATATATATATATATATATATATATATATATATATATATATATATATATATATATATATATATATATATATATATATATATATATATATATATATATATATATATATATATATATATATATATATATATATATATATATATATATATATATATATATATATATATATATATATATATATATATATATATATATATATATATATATATATATATATATATATATATATATATATATATATATATATATATATATATATATATATATATATATATATATATATATATATATATATATATATATATATATATATATATATATATATATATATATATATATATATATATATATATATATATATATATATATATATATATATATATATATATATATATATATATATATATATATATATATATATATATATATATATATATATATATATATATATATATATATATATATATATATATATATATATATATATATATATAGTTTTAAAAACACAAAAATATACATATATACATACACATGTATATATATATATATATGTATATATATATATATATATATATATATATAAACAATATATATATATAAAATAGATATTTTAAAATTTATTATTTTTCTTCCAAGCTTCACTAAAGTTTATTTGTTGTTGGTTTATTCAAAACTTACAATGCATCCTTGTGGGCGAGAAATTTGATTAGTGAAATGTATAGATACGTAAGGAAACACTACACATAAAGATGCTTTAGATTTGCCTAGAGAGGTTAACCACTAACCGAAACGGAATTTAATAGCAAAATGAGGTTATGTTTCTGTTAGGTTTTTTGGTCGAACTAGATGAGATTAGTTTTGAGGTATTTCAAAATTGTGAAGTCAATGAGCACTCGAAAACCTTGAAGCAATGAGAAACAAATTAATAATATTGCTTTTCCCCATTAGAATGCAAACCCTATCATGAACAAAAATATAGTTTCACTTGTGCAACTATTTTTTTGCCTAAACAAATTGGAATTAGATGGTTTTAATCACACAAATCTTGCATACACAAAACGGGTACGTGTTTGATAAAGTCGCATACTTTTATGTTTAACACTTGAAAGTTTGTCTAGACAATGGCAGCATCAATATCGCGATTGATGCCTATTGATTTGATATAGGTCAAGTCAAGTCGATTCCGAATGTGGGGTCTAGTAACATGTAGGGTACGGAAAGGCACATTGAAAGATCGTGTCAGTTTAATTTACTTTTGATATTGACAAACGGCAAATTTAAATCACCAAAGGTCTTAATCATTTAACAGCAAACAAGTACCTGAAGCATAAAGCCAATGTGCTCAACTGGCCACTAGTGTTCTAGTGTTGGAAAATGAGTGATGCTGAAGACATACGTGCAAAGTCCAAAATTAAGTAAATATAAATGCTAGAATCTATATGTGTACTTGACCATTAAAGATAAAAGAGTATACCGCTCATAGGACGCTATCACTTTCTTCAAGAGAACGATTTTGTTTGACCCTCAAGGCCAAGTCTTCACCAACACGTGGATTCTGGTTAAGGGAATTCGCCCCCATGAAAGTTCTCATCAAGTCCATACAGTATAACCCAAAGATTATGCTTTAGAAATTCAGCCCTTCTCAAGAACTTAGCCTCAGAACCTGCCAGAGGTAAACAGTTTGAACCGGGTACAAGCTTATAGCCAGTCAGCTGTCCAGTCCTATTCACAGTCCTTGTGTTCATGATCTAAAGTACAGCAAGGCATAGAATAATTTGTGTCATGGATACCGCTGAAATAGTATAAAATCAGATGTGATGTTAACTGTATACTTGAAGTATTGAACACGATTTATGAAGGGTACATGAATGGGAATACGGAATGGAAAATATTGGTGCTTCATTTTACCAAAAAAACAATGAAATGAATATTCACAATTTCCTAAACTAGAAACAAAGAAAAAGTAAATAATAAACTTAAGATTATGATTCAATAACAATGAAAGCCAATATAACTAGTTACTTTTTGAAAGTTTCGACAACACATACACACCAAAGCAAAACTGTAATACGATATGATTTTAGTTTTTGTATATATCCAACTTATATAGTTATATATATATGTTCTAGGAAACATAATTACTGGGTTTTAAACTTGTGTCTATATATACACAGACAAACACAGATGACCCTATCCTCATACCCTAGATTATTTTTGAAAATCACAGTATCCTGGTATCCACATCCGTCACCTGCATAGCTACATATCATACGTGCATACCTTTCCACCTTAATATAAATAACTTTGTATCTAAAATTAGCAGGAAAATGCCATAGTTTTTATCACAAATTTTAACTTAGATTGGTTTGAATATAAATATGCATGGCCGGCTTATGAAATAAAATATATCTAGCTGGAGTCACCAGGTCCACGTATCACCAAATGACCTATGTGATGTTTCGTTACATATATTGACAACATTTCATATCATCCTTTCTATCATCAAATAATAAGTGTACACGTTAGTATCAGGTACAGATTCCCAATGTAAAACAATATAATACCAAAAAGTCTGCTGTTCTGTCCCCGGCAATGGTAAAGACAATGGAGAAGTAGTAAAATAAAAATACTTACAAAACTACAATAGAAGAAGAAACACATAAAGTGATGGACGCATAGGAATTTTTCATCTTTAAAGTGAAATCAGGTTAAGAAACTCCGGCAAATAAAAATCATATAGCAGAAACATGTTTACAACTTACTTTCTTAAAATGTAGAGCAAAAAGTTATATGCTTACTATCCAATGACGGGCAGAGAACTGATTGCAATCACATAGCTTGAGATTCAGTTTTAAGCAATGTTTCCTCAGTGTAGAACGCATTATTATGGATTTATTTTCCCCGGATTCTTCAACTTTGACATTAACTTCAACTATCCAGATAAACAAAACAGGAGAACATTTGCATCATATCTGCGAAACTTCTTGTTGTAAACATGGTATTTCAGCCCATTTACTTATCAGTGGGTCAATTTGGATTACTTTTTATTTCTAACAGGTCAAATTTAAAAACTTAGCTAAAAAAGAAAAGAATTGAAAGCTACCGAAAGTATCTTTGATGCATAGACTGATAGACCCTCTTGAATCATTTTTACTTTATAAGAAAAAGTGATGCAAACTGTTTAGCCACTGTAATCACAATTTCAGCAGATCAAAATTTTAAACAAACGTGTTTCAGGTAAGCCCTACCCACCCCGTTTTAATATGTTACTAACCTGCCTGACCCGCCAAAATTTCCACCACTAAGTTATAAGATAGACTCCTATTTGAATGCAAGAATGAACATTCACGGATTAAAAAGCACTAACACAATCTGATTACCTGTGTATACCTGGTTATATGCAATCAACTGCTAGATCCATATGGGAGACAAAAAAAATGTTGATGGACGGGTGCATACAAGCCGGGTGCGATAATAATCCCATAATTTCGAACTTTCACGGTCTGCAATGCTCCTAATCTGCGGGTTTCCAGTAAGTTTAACTTCAGCTTCAATCTTTCCATCCTGCGATACATATCACACACATGAGCATCAAATAAGGTAATAGAAGGCCAAGACTAATCACATAATTTTCAATTTTAGTGTGAATCCTTACGCAATGTGAACCCGGAGATGAAGACTAGTGGTCAACTGAGTCATCAGACAGCTGAACTGCTTCCGGACAAAGTTTGCTGATTATAAATTAAGACATGATTCATTATGTAGTGAGGAAAAGTGATTTCCATCATAGCTACGTTAGCAAGGCAAACATTGAAATGGTAGTGGCTCAGTTTGTACATCAATAGTCAAAAGGCAATTGAAGTGGTGGTGTCGTCAACAAGAAAGTACAGAGAAGAGGACCATGTTTAAGATAGAAAATTTCATTAATTTATCAATGGGTCGATCTGGGTTATATTCTGTCTTGAATAAGACATATGTGTTAAAATTAATGAGTTCGCAAAAAATTTATGGATCAGATGGGACAAGCAAATTAAAAGTCTCACAGTTCGTTTCTAATGCATACAAGATACAACCTTCTAACACAATTTATCCAAAAGTTAAGCTATTGTTGTAGCACTATAGTTTTTGTAATCATATCTATCACACTAAAAGCTTATTAAGAAAAATAATATAACTTGGACAAAAAGTGTTTCAAGTCAACCACTCAACCCAACCCGGCCCAAAACAGAAAACTGACCGTTTGGCCTATGCTCATTCTGACCTTTTTACCCAGCCCGGCCTGACCCGTCCATTTTGCCACTTCTAACAAAAAGTAACTACCTTCTGGCACTCCACAAAGCACCCACTGACAAGTGGAGGTTTGTCCATGAGGCTGAAGAACTAGTAGTGGCTTTACATCACTTCAGTCAATACCACCTCGTCTATGACCAATAGTATAGTTTCGCAGTGGATTGGCAGGTGGCAAGGGAACAAGTTTGCAGTCTTCAAAGTCAATTAGTACCATATTTTGCATATCAACCAGAACATAGATGCCTTCAACTGATTGTGCATATCATTTTCCATCGGACTGTCACTTTCTGTCCTGCAGAATATAAGTGGTTTTGCTAATCTGCGGCTAGGAGCATCAATTTCGCTATGTAACCAACACCCCTGAACATTTTTTCATGCAAAAACAGCATTTGGTAAGTTCCAAGTTAATATGTGCATAATATATGCATACTTTAAGATCTTTGCACAAGTTATTTTAACTAACCATCACAAGCTCCATATCTTCGATACCCCTCTTCTTCATAGCCTCCGGAAACGGAGGGTAATCTTTCACAACTTCTTCACATTCAGCATATTCCACAGCATTCTGTAACAAGCAAAAATATGGACACCAATAATGTAAACCTATCTATCATGAGATAGGCATATAGCTCACGCAAAAAAGAATAAAAATAATCATAAAGCCTGATGTACTAGAGATGCTGCATGGATTGGAACTATTATCTAAAACCTCTTATAGAATGGTTTTTTAAGGGAAAAAAGAGAAGGGAAGATGTATTAAGCTTTAATAAGGCCCTTACCACAAACTTCTGAAAATAGACAACACACCTTCACTATAGAAATATCTACTATTGATTCCCACTCTTTTCAGGCTAACACGATCTGTTCTTTTGCTAATATATTTCATTCAGTTGAAAGCTAAAACTCTTAAAATGGAAGGATAACTAACATATATTATGTACAAATTCTCATAGAAATGATCCTTTCATATTTCAGCGTGATAACCAACTTCTAGTCTTCTACCCCATATCTTCATTAAGTAACAATTGAAGAAAAACTACGCAAAACAATGACTTAAGCGAAGTATGGTGTCTCGCTTCCAATGTTGATATGCAGCATTTATCTATACTACCATATGATTACAGAAAAATCTAAGGGTCAATACGATATAACATGACACAGGAATATGCCTACCATGGGAGGCTGAATATCATGAACAGTATGTGATGAAACAACTTTTCCTCTATGATGTCCACCTCGAGTTGTTGCATGTACCTGAGATAGTTCAACAATCCAAATGCTTGTCTCGTTTGATTTTTCATTCACAAGAAGCCTAGCTCACCTCGCAGGAAGTTTCCTAGGTACCACAGCTCCACCTTTACTTCGGGCTAACAAGGACGACTGAAGGTAGAAAAAGTATGCATCTGCAAGTGCAACGACAATTTTATCTATATCTAATAGAACCACCTCTGCAAACCGCATACCATCTCTGACGTGCAAAGGGAGGTGAAACAAGATGGGAAACCCATCATAATTGGTATTCCATTCACTGGTATTGACTATTGAGGCAATTTGAATATAACATCATAATCAAATGAATACCTCAGGAGTTGCTCCAGCTGTCCTTACAGTTGCCACAGTGACTATGATTTCAGCAGCGGATAATGGGGTAATAAAAATCAAGTGTCGAGGGGATGGCTAGTTTGAGCCCTTGTGAAGATTTGGATTTCTATAAGAGCATAGCATAAAATTTTCAACTGCAAACAAATAGAAATACATAAAAGAAAAGGTCTTGTTTATGCCTTCCGGCCTATTTCAAAGCGGAATTCAGAATGCTATTAGTCAAAACCTTACTGGACCTTCTAGTATGCAAGTTAATCTGAGAGTTATACAATTCAGTGGGTCCAGCCGTATAATGTAGTAAAGAATTTGAGAGATGACATTACATGACAAACTTGAAGTGCTCATGTTTCACGTTTTCACAAACCTTTTTCTAGAAAAAGTTATGTGACATGTCTCGTATTACTTCTAGGATAGAGAATATGATAGGTACCTGATAGAGTTCTTATAATTGCCATAGAACAGGCGAATAAGGATGAAATACAAAACATGAGCTTTGTGATTTATGAAGCAACAAAATCTGTGAAATAGACAGGTAACACAAAAGCACATAATCCTGTGCATTTAATTCTGTGTGGTGATGATTTAGAGTGACGAAAGAAGTTCATCATCACCAAAAACATCATAAACCAACTAGTGAAGGATGTGGGAGTGAAAAACCTAGCTCCAGTGTCTGTCTCCAGCAACGTCTACCGAGCTATGGTCTTAAGTCTCTTAAGACACAAGCATTACATCTTTGCAGAAAGTATCGGAGTATAACAGTATCAGATTATGAAATACCATTATTGAGATCCCAGATTAACTAAGTAATCATGATCGATTTTGTCTCCTAGAATACCTTTTTCTACATAACCATCTCCAACAAAACAACAGAATTTGAATCTTTCTACAAACAAATACACCAATACAACTTTGGGCTACATGCACCAAAATGTATTAACCTTGTCACATTTTGCTATTCTGTCTATAACTTCCAAACCGTTTATAAAGTGTGTGTGTATCAGACGCTCAATTCATTTGTATTTTCAGGCAACCGGTAACTTATTTGTAGAAATGGCGACCATATAGGGTGCCACGCATCAAAACCGGCACCACATCACTGGTTTTATAAGATATCACATATATGCAGCCGCAGTGAATTGAAAACTTGATCCACCCATTAGGCCATTAAATACATTGAAAGTAGATGATACGAAATTATCAACAAAAACCATACAACATCACGTTTTTTTCACATAAAATATCAAATACGCACATATAATCATATTGCCAGTCCTAAAAAAAAAAAAAAAAAAAAAAAAAAAAAAAAAAAAAAAAAAAAAAAAAAAAAAAAAAAAAAAAAAAAAAAAAAAAAAAAAAAAAAAAAAAAAAAAAAAAAAAAAAAAAAAAAAAAAAAAAAAAAAAAAAAAAAAAAAAAAAAAAAAAAAAAAAAAAAAAAAAAAAAAAAAAAAAAAAAAAAAAAAAAAAAAAAAAAAAAAAAAAAAAAAAAAAAAAAAAAAAAAAAAAAAAAAAAAAAAAAAAAAAAAAAAAAAAAAAAAAAAAAAAAAAAAAAAAAAAAAAAAAAAAAAAAAAAAAAAAAAAAAAAAAAAAAAAAAAAAAAAAAAAAAAAAAAAAAAAAAAAAAAAAAAAAAAAAAAAAAAAAAAAAAAAAAAAAAAAAAAAAAAAAAAAAAAAAAAAAAAAAAAAAAAAAAAAAAAAAAAAAAAAAAAAAAAAAAAAAAAAAAAAAAAAAAAAAAAAAAAAAAAAAAAAAAAAAAAAAAAAAAAAAAAAAAAAAAAAAAAAAAAAAAAAAAAAAAAAAAAAAAAAAAAAAAAAAAAAAAAAAAAAAAAAAAAAAAAAAAAAAAAAAAAAAAAAAAAAAAAAAAAAAAAAAAAAAAAAAAAAAAAAAAAAAAAAAAAAAAAAAAAAAAAAAAAAAAAAAAAAAAAAAAAAAAAAAAAAAAAAAAAAAAAAAAAAAAAAAAAAAAAAAAAAAAAAAAAAAAAAAAAAAAAAAAAAAAAAAAAAAAAAAAAAAAAAAAAAAAAAAAAAAAAAAAAAAAAAAAAAAAAAAAAAAAAAAAAAAAAAAAAAAAAAAAAAAAAAAAAAAAAAAAAAAAAAAAAAAAAAAAAAAAAAAAAAAAAAAAAAAAAAAAAAAAAAAAAAAAAAAAAAAAAAAAAAAAAAAAAAAAAAAAAAAAAAAAAAAAAAAAAAAAAAAAAAAAAAAAAAAAAAAAAAAAAAAAAAAAAAAAAAAAAAAAAAAAAAAAAAAAAAAAAAAAAAAAAAAAAAAAAAAAAAAAAAAAAAAAAAAAAAAAAAAAAAAAAAAAAAAAAAAAAAAAAAAAAAAAAAAAAAAAAAAAAAAAAAAAAAAAAAAAAAAAAAAAAAAAAAAAAAAAAAAAAAAAAAAAAAAAAAAAAAAAAAAAAAAAAAAAAAAAAAAAAAAAAAAAAAAAAAAAAAAAAAAAAAAAAAAAAAAAAAAAAAAAAAAAAAAAAAAAAAAAAAAAAAAAAAAAAAAAAAAAAAAAAAAAAAAAAAAAAAAAAAAAAAAAAAAAAAAAAAAAAAAAAAAAAAAAAAAAAAAAAAAAAAAAAAAAAAAAAAAAAAAAAAAAAAAAAAAAAAAAAAAAAAAAAAAAAAAAAAAAAAAAAAAAAAAAAAAAAAAAAAAAAAAAAAAAAAAAAAAAAAAAAAAAAAAAAAAAAAAAAAAAAAAAAAAAAAAAAAAAAAAAAAAAAAAAAAAAAAAAAAAAAAAAAAAAAAAAAAAAAAAAAAAAAAAAAAAAAAAAAAAAAAAAAAAAAAAAAAAAAAAAAAAAAAAAAAAAAAAAAAAAAAAAAAAAAAAAAAAAAAAAAAAAAAAAAAAAAAAAAAAAAAAAAAAAAAAAAAAAAAAAAAAAAAAAAAAAAAAAAAAAAAAAAAAAAAAAAAAAAAAAAAAAAAAAAAAAAAAAAAAAAAAAAAAAAAAAAAAAAAAAAAAAAAAAAAAAAAAAAAAAAAAAAAAAAAAAAAAAAAAAAAAAAAAAAAAAAAAAAAAAAAAAAAAAAAAAAAAAAAAAAAAAAAAAAAAAAAAAAAAAAAAAAAAAAAAAAAAAAAAAAAAAAAAAAAAAAAAAAAAAAAAAAAAAAAAAAAAAAAAAAAAAAAAAAAAAAAAAAAAAAAAAAAAAAAAAAAAAAAAAAAAAAAAAAAAAAAAAAAAAAAAAAAAAAAAAAAAAAAAAAAAAAAAAAAAAAAAAAAAAAAAAAAAAAAAAAAAAAAAAAAAAAAAAAAAAAAAAAAAAAAAAAAAAAAAAAAAAAAAAAAAAAATCAAAATACAGTCTACAAACCACATTACAGCAGTATCCGTCCACATAGATATATCACACATGCTATAAGGACGAAGGCCAGAAGATAACTATTTATTAACTTTTGAACGTGTTGTACCAAATAAAACAAAAGCCCAACATCTCTGCATTTCAAGACTACTGTTAAGCCGTCACAAGTAATAATCATCCATGCATAAAAATAAAAAACTAATAAAGAATATAAAATCAACTTTTAATCCAAAGCAATGTAAGCAAAGAAGATCCCACAACCATAGAGCATAATAGTTTTCAAAAATTCTATAAAACATAATACTATTGTGCCAACAAACAGTAAAAATAATCATAAACCAGAAAATAAAATCTAAGCAATGAAGACAACCGCACCATCAGCTGGTTTTATAAGATATCACATATATGCAGCCGCAGTGAATTGAAAACTTGATCCACCCATTAGGCCATTAAATACATTGAAAGTAGATGATACGAAATTATCAACAAAAACCATACAACATCACGTTTTTTTCACATAAAATATCAAATACGCACATATAATCATATTGCCAGTCCTAACATCCATCAGGCAAATACAGTCTACAAACCACATTACAGCAGTATCCGTCCACATAGATATATCACACATGCTATAAGGACGAAGGCCAGAAGATAACTATTTATTAACTTTTGAACGTGTTGTACCAAATAAAACAAAAGCCCAACATCTCTGCATTTCAAGACTACTGTTAAGCCGTCACAAGTAATAATCATCCATGCATAAAAATAAAAAACTAATAAAGAATATAAAATCAACTTTTAATCCAAAGCAATGTAAACAAAGAAGATCCCACAACCATAGATCGAGCACAAATATAATGTATTTAAAACAAAACTTCGTTATAATGCCAAGTTAAAATTCTATAAAACATAATACTATTGTGCCAACAAACAGTAAAAATAATCATAAACCAGAAAATAAAATCTAAGCAATGAAGACAACCGCACCATCAGCTAATTTTCTACTCATGAAAAATAGGGATTTAACCTGGTTCCTGATAGTGGCTTCCTTAGCCAAGTTTTTCTTCGTGATAGAAAATTCCATATTCGATCAGTAGTTTTCGAAGTCAACTTTGCCTTAACAACTAACGGTCGAGTCGACGGCACATCTTGTGGCACCATCGACCAAAACTCAATATTAACTGTAGGGCAATGGAACTTATTCCTAGTGCCTCCGCTTTTTTAATTTTTCTATCAAGAGATGCTGCCGCAGTAGGCGCTTTCCAGACAAGACTATCGACATAATGAACAATGTCAGTACTGCGGCAATATGAAGCAATATGTGAATGTGATTCAAAGTACTTAACCTTGGTTGTCACCGGATCGTACAAGCGTAAATGTCGATTAGTCCTAAAAGGAAACTCACCGTTCAAAGTGAATCCAATTGGGGTTATATCATTATCTACACTTAATTGTGAAAACACGTGGCGTTTGACCCATGCGTAGTACTTATCCATAACCCAAACCTCACACTGGTCACTGCCTCGAACGCTTGTCATCACACAAAGCTTTCCATCTATAAAAGCAAAAGCCAGATTGCGATTTTCATCAAAATAACATACAGAATCTGGAGGAGAGATCTCACTAAAAGTCTTGACCCCCAAATCAAATGCCACTATCATGTTTAACCTGCTCGGAGGAATATAACCAAGCCAATAAACCTTTCCATCATGACCATCTTAAAGAGCTTGGTCTCCAAGATGCTTGGGTATAAAAAAGTGAGATGGAAACCTTGCAGCAGTTAATTGCCATGAACCTCTTCTCATGCTATACACCTCAACTACTTCTGGAAAGACGGTGGTGTAGTTTTCATCGGGGGAGCACGTCAGCTTAACAATCATGTAATCATCGGTTTTAGGGTCAAACCCAAACCGATAAAAGATTGTTGCGCCAAGTGGCAAAGTAAATGGGGGGAGAGTCATCTGAGCGGATAGAGATGGGTTCCAAATATAAATGGTATACATGGGAATGACATTAGTTGGTCTCGTTGCATGATAAAAACATATTAAGCCATTAACCGAACCGATTACCGAAGAAAAGAAGCGATCCTTAGATGGGAAATCAACCGGAAACTTAATGAAATTTGTGAGTTCAATATGTGGAAAAGTAGAGTGTACGGTGCATGGTCTGTGTCTACGTAAAAAATTGTCAAAGACCAAAAGAATGTTACCATTGTTATTGTGGATTAATGAGCGTTGAAAAAAAAAAAAAAAAAAAAAAAAAAAAAAAAAAAAAAAAAAAAAAAAAAAAAAAAAAAAAAAAAAAAAAAAAAAAAAAAAAAAAAAAAAAAAAAAAAAAAAAAAAAAAAAAAAAAAAAAAAAAAAAAAAAAAAAAAAAAAAAAAAAAAAAAAAAAAAAAAAAAAAAAAAAAAAAAAAAAAAAAAAAAAAAAAAAAAAAAAAAAAAAAAAAAAAAAAAAAAAAAAAAAAAAAAAAAAAAAAAAAAAAAAAAAAAAAAAAAAAAAAAAAAAAAAAAAAAAAAAAAAAAAAAAAAAAAAAAAAAAAAAAAAAAAAAAAAAAAAAAAAAAAAAAAAAAAAAAAAAAAAAAAAAAAAAAAAAAAAAAAAAAAAAAAAAAAAAAAAAAAAAAAAAAAAAAAAAAAAAAAAAAAAAAAAAAAAAAAAAAAAAAAAAAAAAAAAAAAAAAAAAAAAAAAAAAAAAAAAAAAAAAAAAAAAAAAAAAAAAAAAAAAAAAAAAAAAAAAAAAAAAAAAAAAAAAAAAAAAAAAAAAAAAAAAAAAAAAAAAAAAAAAAAAAAAAAAAAAAAAAAAAAAAAAAAAAAAAAAAAAAAAAAAAAAAAAAAAAAAAAAAAAAAAAAAAAAAAAAAAAAAAAAAAAAAAAAAAAAAAAAAAAAAAAAAAAAAAAAAAAAAAAAAAAAAAAAAAAAAAAAAAAAAAAAAAAAAAAAAAAAAAAAAAAAAAAAAAAAAAAAAAAAAAAAAAAAAAAAAAAAAAAAAAAAAAAAAAAAAAAAAAAAAAAAAAAAAAAAAAAAAAAAAAAAAAAAAAAAAAAAAAAAAAAAAAAAAAAAAAAAAAAAAAAAAAAAAAAAAAAAAAAAAAAAAAAAAAAAAAAAAAAAAAAAAAAAAAAAAAAAAAAAAAAAAAAAAAAAAAAAAAAAAAAAAAAAAAAAAAAAAAAAAAAAAAAAAAAAAAAAAAAAAAAAAAAAAAAAAAAAAAAAAAAAAAAAAAAAAAAAAAAAAAAAAAAAAAAAAAAAAAAAAAAAAAAAAAAAAAAAAAAAAAAAAAAAAAAAAAAAAAAAAAAAAAAAAAAAAAAAAAAAAAAAAAAAAAAAAAAAAAAAAAAAAAAAAAAAAAAAAAAAAAAAAAAAAAAAAAAAAAAAAAAAAAAAAAAAAAAAAAAAAAAAAAAAAAAAAAAAAAAAAAAAAAAAAAAAAAAAAAAAAAAAAAAAAAAAAAAAACATTAACACAAAAAAATAAGCGCATAAAAACAGCAAAACATAGCATTAAAACAACAAAAAATTAACCAAAGAACAACCAAAATGGTAAACTTCATTAAACCAGGATCAATAAATTACAACTTAAACTATGAGAACCAAGTTAACTTCCTATAATTGGTCTCTACGTTTTCCTAACTTGCGGGAATCGAGTCATTTACATCTTCAACTTTAACTCTAGCAAGTACCTCTTTTTCCACGGAACAAATTACACAAGAGTTAAATTTTTTTAACTTTTTACTATATGGTTCTGTTCTTCTATAATAGCTTTCCATTTATCTAGAAAAAAAAATAGAAATAAAATCATCTATATATAATTATATTATCATAAACAAACTAAAGCAAGTCAGAAAGTGAAAATAATAAAATCATTAACGAAAAAAAATAATAATAATAAAATCCACCAGCAAGTAATATATTAATTTCTAATAAAACTACTGTACAATACAACAACAACTATATATTGGTTGTAGTACACAAATAAAAATGTAACTAATAATTAAGAGAATGATGAATAATTGCTCTTTCGTCCAAATTGTCACCATAAACTGTCACCCCCTTTTTATTTACTAATATTATTATATTATTATTAAGGTTTACAAGAAATGTAAATTAAGTTAGGATTGTTTGCTTACCTTATTCAGAATCAGAGATTTGTACAAAATGAAGGTTGGAGAAAGGACATCGAACACCAGAATTTGTGCAAGAAAGGAAAACCGTATAAGAGGATATCAGCTGTTTTTATTTTTAATGAATAACGACGATGTTCATGATTTTTTTTTTTTTTTTTTTTTTTTTTTTTTTTTTTTTTTTTTTTTTTTTTTTTTTTTTTTTTTTTTTTTTTTTTTTTTTTTTTTTTTTTTTTTTTTTTTTTTTTTTTTTTTTTTTTTTTTTTTTTTTTTTTTTTTTTTTTTTTTTTTTTTTTTTTTTTTTTTTTTTTTTTTTTTTTTTTTTTTTTTTTTTTTTTTTTTTTTTTTTTTTTTTTTTTTTTTTTTTTTTTTTTTTTTTTTTTTTTTTTTTTTTTTTTTTTTTTTTTTTTTTTTTTTTTTTTTTTTTTTTTTTTTTTTTTTTTTTTTTTTTTTTTTTTTTTTTTTTTTTTTTTTTTTTTTTTTTTTTTTTTTTTTTTTTTTTTTTTTTTTTTTTTTTTTTTTTTTTTTTTTTTTTTTTTTTTTTTTTTTTTTTTTTTTTTTTTTTTTTTTTTTTTTTTTTTTTTTTTTTTTTTTTTTTTTTTTTTTTTTTTTTTTTTTTTTTTTTTTTTTTTTTTTTTTTTTTTTTTTTTTTTTTTTTTTTTTTTTTTTTTTTTTTTTTTTTTTTTTTTTTTTTTTTTTTTTTTTTTTTTTTTTTTTTTTTTTTTTTTTTTTTTTTTTTTTTTTTTTTTTTTTTTTTTTTTTTTTTTTTTTTTTTTTTTTTTTTTTTTTTTTTTTTTTTTTTTTTTTTTTTTTTTTTTTTTTTTTTTTTTTTTTTTTTTTTTTTTTTTTTTTTTTTTTTTTTTTTTTTTTTTTTTTTTTTTTTTTTTTTTTTTTTTTTTTTTTTTTTTTTTTTTTTTTTTTTTTTTTTTTTTTTTTTTTTTTTTTTTTTTTTTTTTTTTTTTTTTTTTTTTTTTTTTTTTTTTTTTTTTTTTTTTTTTTTTTTTTTTTTTTTTTTTTTTTTTTTTTTTTTTTTTTTTTTTTTTTTTTTTTTTTTTTTTTTTTTTTTTTTTTTTTTTTTTTTTTTTTTTTTTTTTTTTTTTTTTTTTTTTTTTTTTTTTTTTTTTTTTTTTTTTTTTTTTTTTTTTTTTTTTTTTTTTTTTTTTTTTTTTTTTTTTTTTTTTTTTTTTTTTTTTTTTTTTTTTTTTTTTTTTTTTTTTTTTTTTTTTTTTTTTTTTTTTTTTTTTTTTTTTTTTTTTTTTTTTTTTTTTTTTTTTTTTTTTTTTTTTTTTTTTTTTTTTTTTTTTTTTTTTTTTTTTTTTTTTTTTTTTTTTTTTTTTTTTTTTTTTTTTTTTTTTTTTTTTTTTTTTTTTTTTTTTTTTTTTTTTTTTTTTTTTTTTTTTTTTTTTTTTTTTTTTTTTTTTTTTTTTTTTTTTTTTTTTTTTTTTTTTTTTTTTTTTTTTTTTTTTTTTTTTTTTTTTTTTTTTTTTTTTTTTTTTTTTTTTTTTTTTTTTTTTTTTTTTTTTTTTTTTTTTTTTTTTTTTTTTTTTTTTTTTTTTTTTTTTTTTTTTTTTTTTTTTTTTTTTTTTTTTTTTTTTTTTTTTTTTTTTTTTTTTTTTTTTTTTTTTTTTTTTTTTTTTTTTTTTTTTTTTTTTTTTTTTTTTTTTTTTTTTTTTTTTTTTTTTTTTTTTTTTTTTTTTTTTTTTTTTTTTTTTTTTTTTTTTTTTTTTTTTTTTTTTTTTTTTTTTTTTTTTTTTTTTTTTTTTTTTTTTTTTTTTTTTTTTTTTTTTTTTTTTTTTTTTTTTTTTTTTTTTTTTTTTTTTTTTTTTTTTTTTTTTTTTTTTTTTTTTTTTTTTTTTTTTTTTTTTTTTTTTTTTTTTTTTTTTTTTTTTTTTTTTTTTTTTTTTTTTTTTTTTTTTTTTTTTTTTTTTTTTTTTTTTTTTTTTTTTTTTTTTTTTTTTTTTTTTTTTTTTTTTTTTTTTTTTTTTTTTTTTTTTTTTTTTTTTTTTTTTTTTTTTTTTTTTTTTTTTTTTTTTTTTTTTTTTTTTTTTTCCCTGGAATTTTTTTTGAATTTTTAAATCAAAGATCCTTAGTAGTACACAATGGCGTTCAATACCAAGGTTCCAGATTTAAGGGTTTAACATTCCCAACTCACCAACAAGATATTCAAAAGTTTTTACATCCAGTGGTTTAGTAAAAATGTCAGCGAGTTGTTTGTCAGTGGGAATAAAATGGAGTTCAATGTTGTTTTTCATAATATGATCGCGAATGAAATGGTACCTTAGATCGATGTGTTTGGTTCTGGAGTGCATGACTGGATTGTTGGAGATAGCGATGGCACTGGTATTATCACAAAAGATTGGAGTTTTTGAATATTTAATACCATAATCAAGCAACTGGTTCTTCATCCAGAGTATCTGAGCACAACAACTGGCTGCAGACACGTATTCAGCTTCAGCAGTGGATAATGAAACTGAAGTTTGCTTCTTACTGGTCCAGCTGACCAGTTTGCCACCTAGGAAATGACATCCACCAGTTGTGGATTTCCTATCTATCTTACAACCTGCATGATCTGAATCTGAATAACCCATTAGATCCATGCCTGAGCCTTTGGGGTACCAAAGACCTAGACTGGGGACACCTTTAAGGTACTTCAGTATGCGCTTTACAGCAAGCATATGAGATTCCTTTGGATTAGACTGATATCTGGCACATAAACATGTTGAAAACATAATATCTGGTCTACTGGCCGTTAAATACATCAGTGAACCAACCATGCCTCTATAGACAGTGGTGTTCACTGGTTTGCCATCTGGATCCGAGTCCAGTGTCAGTGGTGCAGAAATTGGAGTTGGTTTAGATGGTGAAGAATTCATATCGAATTTCTTTAAAAGATCTCTAACATATTTTCCTGATTAATAAAAATTCCATCTTTGTTTTGTTTAATCTGGAGTCCAAGAAAATATGTTAATTCACCCATCAAACTCATTTCATATTCAGTGGACATGATTTTAGAAAATTTCTTGCACATGTTTTCATCAGTAGACCCAAAAATTATATCATCAACATAAATTTGTACCATTAACAGATTACCTTTCTCATGAAGAATGAACAAGGTATTGTCAATTGCACCTCGTTTAAAACCATTTTTGAAAGACTGGAAACCTTAAACTTGCACGTCAACTAATACAGACAAATGAGAGGGACACATTTACAAGAAGACATAAGTCAACTCAAACACGCACTTCAACCTGTCCAGTTACCAGTGAGAGGGACATATTTACAAAGCACCAGTAATATTTTCTGAAGAATTTGTCCAGTGAGAAAATTAATTCCCCCTGAACTTAAACATTTTTAAGAGAAAATATTTTTCAACTTATAGATATCTAAGTTGTATTTACTGGAAAACACTTTATAGATCATGAGTGTTTTCAGTTTCATCTTTTAAGTTCTAACTTAGACTAAATCTGGTCATTCTACTTGTAAAAATAAAAACTTGCAACTATTATTACTTTCATCAAAAAGGAAAATAATTACAGCAAGTACAATGGTAAGAATTCAGGCCCTTCTTCTTGATGTCCTTTCTGGAGCATCTTCAGTATCCCTGGATACACCACTCTGTTGTCCTTCAGTGGACTGGTGTTCTTGTCTATTGATCTTCAGAGTGGTATCCAGAGGAATAAAGGTGCTAACATCACCATCTTTAATTGCCTTCAGTTGCTTGGCAGTAAGCTTGGGTAGACCAGTCATTCTCTTTCTGTATTCCAGTTCCAGAGCACCAGCATTTCTTCTAATTTTCTTCTGGAGGCTTACCAGCTCCTCCTTTCTTTGTCTGATCAACTCTGGAATGGACACACCATAAATTAATGAGTCATATACCTGTTCTTCTTCAGCATAGAACGAGCGTATATGAACATCATTCAGTGCATCAAGACACTGATGAACTCTTGGATCCTCTTTCATCCTCTTGAAAACTTCAATATTTACGCCTAACCTGCCAGCGTTGTAGAAAAAAAAAAAAAAAAAAAAAAAAAAAAAAAAAAAAAAAAAAAACCTGCAGAAAATGACAAAATAAGAATAACAAAAAAAAAAAAAAAAAAAAAAAAAAAAAAAAAAAAAAAAAAAAAAAAAAAAAAAAAAAAAAAAAAAAAAAAAAAAAAAAAAAAAAAAAAAAGAAAATAAGTGTTTTCAGACTTATAGATATACAAATTTGTATGTCTGGAAAACACTTGGTCGATTTAAGTCTAAAAAATCTAAGTTACTGGAAAACACTTTATAGATTTAAGTCTAAAAAATCTAAGTTACTGGAAAACACTTGGTCGATTTAAGTCTAAAAAATCTAAGTTACTGGTAAACACTTTATAGATTTAAGTCTAAAAAATCTAAGTTACTGGTAAACACTTTATAGATTTAAGTCTAAAAAATCTAAGTTACTGGTAAACACTTTATAGATTTAAGTCTAAAAAATCTAAGTTACTGGTAAACACTTTATAGATTTAAGTCTAAAAAATCTAAGTTACTGGTAAACACTTTATAGATTTAAGTCTAAAAAATCTAAGTTACTGGTAAACACTTTATAGATTTAAGTCAAAAAATCTAAGTTACTGGAAAACACTTGGTCGATTTAAGTCTAAAAAATCTAAGTTACTGGTAAACACTTTATAGATTTAAGTCTAAAAAATCTAAGTTACTGGTAAACACTTTATAGATTTAAGTCTAAAAAATCTAAGTTACTGGTAAACACTTTATAGATTTAAGTCTAAAAAATCTAAGTTACTGGTAAACACTTTATAGATTTAAGTCTAAAAAATCTAAGTTACTGGTAAACACTTTATAGATTTAAGTCTAAAAAATCTAAGTTACTGGTAAACACTTTATAGATTTAAGTCTAAAAAATCTAAGTTACTGGTAAACACTTTATAGATTTAAGTCTAAAAAATCTAAGTTACTGGTAAACACTTTATAGATTTAAGTCTAAAAAATCTAAGTCTGGAAAACACTTGGTCGATTTAAGTCTAAAAAATCTAAGTTACTGGAAAACACTTTATAGATCATGAGTGTTTTCAGTTTCATCTTTTAAGTTCTAACTTAGACTAAATCTGGTCATTCTACTTGTAAAAATAAAAACTTGCAACTATTATTACTTTCATCAAAAAGGAAAATAATTACAACTTTCATAAACAAATAATTACAACAAGTACAATGGTAAGAGTTCAGGCCCTTCTTCTCGACGTCCTTTCTGGAGCATCTTCAGTAGCCTTCCTCTTCAGTCTGCACAATGGCTTCAGTGCCAAGTGCTCTCTGGGCCATACGTGCACTGGCATCAGTACCAGTAGCCTCTTCTTCAGTCTGCACAATGGCTTCAGTGCCAAGTGCTCTCTGGGCCATACGTGCACTGGCATCAGTACCAGTAGCCTCTTCTTCAGTCTGCACAATGGCTTCAGTGCCAAGTGCTCTCTGGGCCATACGTGCACTGGCATCAGTACCAGTAGCCTCTTCTTCAGTCTGCACAATGGCTTCAGTGCCAAGTGCTCTCTGGGCCATACGTGCACTGGCATCAGTACCAGTAGCCTCTTCTTCAGTCTGCACAATGGCTTCAGTGCCAAGTGCTCTCTGGGCCATACGTGCACTGGCATCAGTACCAGTAGCCTCTTCTTCAGTCTGCACAATGGCTTCAGTGCCAAGTGCTCTCTGGGCCATACGTGCACTGGCATCAGTACCAGTAGCCTCTTCTTCAGTCTGCACAATGGCTTCAGTGCCAAGTGCTCTCTGGGCCATACGTGCACTGGCATCAGTACCAGTAGCCTCTTCTTCAGTCTGCACAATGGCTTCAGTGCCAAGTGCTCTCTGGGCCATACGTGCACTGGCATCAGTACCAGTAGCCTCTTCTTCAGTCTGCACAATGGCTTCAGTGCCAAGTGCTCTCTGGGCCATACGTGCACTGGCATCAGTACCAGTAGCCTCTTCTTCAGTCTGCACAATGGCTTCAGTGCCAAGTGCTCTCTGGGCCATACGTGCACTGGCATCAGTACCAGTAGCCTCTTCTTCAGTCTGCACAATGGCTTCAGTGCCAAGTGCTCTCTGGGCCATACGTGCACTGGCATCAGTACCAGTAGCCTCTTCTTCAGTCTGCACAATGGCTTCAGTGCCAAGTGCTCTCTGGGCCATACGTGCACTGGCATCAGTACCAGTAGCCTCTTCTTCAGTCTGCACAATGGCTTCAGTGCCAAGTGCTCTCTGGGCCATACGTGCACTGGCATCAGTACCAGTAGCCTCTTCTTCAGTCTGCACAATGGCTTCAGTGCCAAGTGCTCTCTGGGCCATACGTGCACTGGCATCAGTACCAGTAGCCTCTTCTTCAGTCTGCACAATGGCTTCAGTGCCAAGTGCTCTCTGGGCCATACGTGCACTGGCATCAGTACCAGTAGCCTCTTCTTCAGTCTGCACAATGGCTTCAGTGCCAAGTGCTCTCTGGGCCATACGTGCACTGGCATCAGTACCAGTAGCCTCTTCTTCAGTCTGCACAATGGCTTCAGTGCCAAGTGCTCTCTGGGCCATACGTGCACTGGCATCAGTACCAGTAGCCTCTTCTTCAGTCTGCACAATGGCTTCAGTGCCAAGTGCTCTCTGGGCCATACGTGCACTGGCATCAGTACCAGTAGCCTCTTCTTCAGTCTGCACAATGGCTTCAGTGCCAAGTGCTCTCTGGGCCATACGTGCACTGGCATCAGTACCAGTCACTTGCCTTCTCTGAACAACGCTTTCAGTAGCGACTGCCCTTACAACCTCTCTCTTCTTCCTTAAACTTTCTTGGACACCAGATGATGGAATTGATAATTTTTCCCCCTTGGATTGATCTCTAGTCCTTGACTTCAGATCATTCCATAACTCTTCCATCATGTGCCTGTCCAGTGAACCAAAGGTTCTTCCTTGTTCTGGCAAGGAAGCAGTCATACCAGTCTTGAGTGCCTGGACTTCCCTTTTAATATTATCAATTGCTTCTGGCAAGTCCTTTGGCAGCTCAACCTCAATCATCTTTGCAACTTCTGGCAACATAACATCCTGAAATGATCTAAGGATAGATCCTGATATTTCTTCAGTATCCCTGGATACACCACTCTGTTGTCCTTCAGTGGACTGGTGTTCTTGTCTATTGATCTTCAGAGTTGTATCCAGAGGAATAAAGGTGCTAACATCACCATCTTTAATTGCCTTCAGTTGCTTGGCAGTAAGTTTAGGTAGACCAGTCATTCTCTTCCTGTATTCCAGTTCCAGAGCACCAGCATTTCTTCTTATTTTCTTCTGGAGGCTTACCAGCTCCTCCTTTCTTTGTCTGATCAACTCTGGAATGGACACACCATAAATTAATGAGTCATATACCTGTTCTTCTTCATCATGTTCCTCTCAATACCAGTGACATGCAAAACCATCCTAGCCTTCCACGTACCAAATTCATCACTGTTCCCACTGAATTTAGGAACAGGATTATTTGAGTAGTGCACATGCACGTGTGGAGAAGCAGGAGTAGGAGGAGGAGGTGGAGGATTAGTGTTATTAACATTTTGTGGTTCATTTTGATCATGAATATTTACATTAGGATCGGGACCAAGACTAAAACCTTGTGTATTTTCTTGGTTAGCCATCAAGAACAGATCTAGGCAATGATTAGCCTTCTGCTCTGATACCAAATGTGAGTCCCTTAATTAACGAGATGGTTAACCAATAGAAAGTGTAAAATACAACAAGTCTAATAATCACTAGATTGGACTAGTATTACTTGTAAATAAAGATGCAAGATATATAAACAAAGTAATACAAGACTTAAAGCAATAAACAAATAAAGTGGACCATTATGTATGTTTCATGGGTATTTCATTTATTGATGTTTAAATAAAATACAAGGTTGTTGCGGAATCAAGATAACACAATTAAGTGAGTATCCTAACAACCTATGAGTTACAATATGATCTATATTTGTCAAATAGCTCTTTAGGATCGAGATACTTAAAGTTGTGAAGTATCCCTGTTTAAGATCGAGAGTATTTGGACAAATTCACTTAAATGCAAAAGGAATGCTTAAAAGTATTTTTGTCAAGGAAATGACTTTGTATTTATAGGCAACAAATTCACCAGTGAATTTGTGCCGTACAAATATGGTTGGCATACATTTAATGATCCGACAAGAACATTAAATGTATTGGATAAGGAATAAGGATAAAGTCACATCAAGTGCAAGTGTATCCTATTATCCAACCACCTTAACACACGTATACTTTGTTAAAGAACAAGTGGATTGTTCTTTGGAAAGTGTGTTAAAGGCAAAAGTCAATCCTCGATATTAGTGTTCAGACTTGCAGGATCTAGAACACTAACAATCCTCCAGTGTGCAGATCTGGTAAGACTTTCCAGTGGACTCCGCCATTTGTTAAGTCTTCTTCCTTCAGACTTCAGTCTTTGACTTCAGTCAGAATGTCTTCAGTAGAGTAGATCTGGACTGGGGTGAAGTCTTCAGTGAGCTAATCTGGAGAATGCTCCAGATTACCTGTACAAGTAAATGCTCACTAGTCTTCAATTATTTCTGGACAAATCTTCAGAGGGACTCCAGATTCCAAGTCTGGAGTAGGTCCAGTAGAATATGTTTTCTGGTCAGATCTTCAGTGAGCTCCAGTAGTCGGGTCTGGAGCGAGACCAGCAAAACAAGTTTCTTAACAAACCTAAATAAGGTTCCAGTAGTCCAGTCTGGAGCCAGTCCAGTAAGTCTGGACTAAATCTGGACCTAACAAATTCCCCCTATTTGTTTAGAAATAATGCAAGTATTTTTCAGACTTATAGATATACAAATTTGTATGTCTGGAAAACACTTGGTCGATTTAAGTCTAAAAAATCTAAGTTACTGGAAAACACTTGGTCGATTTAAGTCTAAAAAATCTAAGTTACTGGAAAACACTTTATAGATCATGAGTGTTTTCAGTTTCATCTTTTAAGTTCTAACTTAGACTAAATCTGGTCATTCTACTTGTAAAAATAAAAACTTGCAACTATTATTACTTTCATCAAAAAGGAAAATAATTACAACAAGTACAATGGTAAGAGTTCAGGCCCTTCTTCTCGACGTCCTTTCTGGAGCATCTTCAGTAGCCTTCCTCTTAGGAGATGGAGATGATGGAACAGACACTGGTGGTCTCAGACCCAACACAGCTTCCATTTGTTGAATTCTCTTCCAGACTTTCTCAATTCTTTTCATAAAAGCCTTCACGTCTGGAGAGAGATCAGTCTTGCCTTTGAAAGTCATTCCAATCTCCTTTAGTTCAGTCCATCCAAATGCTTGGACTGAAGTATCTTTTCTTTCATCAGTAAAGTTACCTTCTCTGGTCAACTTTACATTAAACCTGGTCATACCTTGATGATGTTCAGCCAGTGTGATTTCAGCATTAATTATTCTTCTTGCATTGGCCCTGAACGTCATCATTTCTTCAAACTTAGCCTTTTGCTTAGCCAACTGAACCATATCTTCAGTTTCCCTGGATACACCACTCTGTTGTCCTTCAGTGGACTGGTGTTCTTGTCTATTGATCTTCAGAGTTGTATCCAGAGGAATAAAAGTGCTAACATCACCATCTTTAATTTTTCAGTTTCATCTTTTAAGTTCTAACTTAGACTAAATCTGGTCATTCTACTTGTAAAAATAAAAACTTGCAACTATTATTACTTTCATCAAAAAGGAAAATAATTACAGCAAGTACAATGGTAAGAGTTCAGGCCCTTCTTCTCGACGTCCTTTCTGGAGCATCTTCAGTAGCCTTCCTCTTAGGAGATGGAGATGATGGAACAGACACTGGTGGTCTCAGACCCAACACAGCTTCCATTTGTTGAATTCTCTTCCAGACTTTCTCAATTCTTTTCATAAAAGCCTTCACGTCTGGAGAGAGATCAGTCTTGCCTTTGAAAGTCATTCCAATCTCCTTTAGTTCAGTCCACCCAAAAGCTTGGACTGACGTATCCTTCCTTTCATCAGTAAAGTTACCTTCTCTGGTCAACTTCACATTAAACCTGGTCATACCTTGATGATGTTCAGCCAGTGTGATTTCAGCATTAATTATTCTTCTTGCATTGGCCCTGAACTTCATCATTTCATCATATTTAGCCCTTTGCTTAGCCAACTGAACCATATCTTCAGTATCCCTGGATACACCACTCTGTTGTCCTTCAGTGGACTGGTGTTCTTGTCTATTGATCTTCAGAGTTGTATCCAGAGGAATAAAGGTGCTAACATCACCATCTTTTATTGCTTTCAGTTGCTTGGCAGTAAGTTTAGGTAGACCAGTCATTCTCTTTCTGTATTCCAACTCCAGAGCACCAGCATTTCTTCTAATTTTCTTCTGGAGGCTTACCAGCTCCTCCTTTCTTTGTCTGATCAACTCTGGAATGGACACACCATAAATTAATGAGTCATATACCTGTTCTTCCTCAGCATAGAACGAGCGTATATGAACATCATTCAGTGCATCAAGACACTGATGAACTCTTGGATCCTCTTTCATCCTCTTGAAAACTTCAATATTTACGCCTAACCTGCCAGCGTTGTAGGAGTCCAGAGTACCCATTGTTGCCATATCCCTATGATGGGCCAGCAGTTCATCTCTTTGATTATTCTTGAATATTTCGATCATTATGCACTGTTGTTGCAATTTCCTTGATGTTTCATTGTCAACATCTTCAAATTGCTCTTCCTCTTCACCAGCTGCTCAACCTTTTCTTTAAGACCTGCCAGTGGACCAACAACCTTACTTTCCACTGCAGTCTCAACTGAACTTACAATCTTCTCTTCAAACCCTTGTACTGCCACCCTTATATTTTGAGAATTGAGATTTGTGGCCAGTACCAGCTCATCCAACTTATCAAAAACCAACTTCTCATTCCCAGCAAAAAGGTTCATTTCTGACGCTAAATTGTTTGATAAAATTGATTTGAAGTCAGAAATAACCTGGGAAGAGCTCTGAAGTGATCTCTCCAGGTCCGCCACCTTACTAAGAAGGCCTTGGACCTCGGTAGAAGATGAAGTGGAGAGACCACTGGGTTGTTCCAGATGAGAAGTCAATCTGGTCATCATAGGTACTTGTGTCCAGTCCTCTTCAGTTTCAACATGTGAGACTGGCACACTTTGTTCAGTTGGGTTTACTGGTGGTGATTGAGTTTGTGTTGGTTGAATGAATGGTGTGAAGTATGGGGTTGATTGAGGAATTGATGGTGGTGGTGGTGGTGGCATTTCTGGTGGTGGTGTTGGTTCTGAAGATGGTGGTGGTGGCATTTCGGTTTCTGGTGTAAGAATATTTGTTTCTGGTGGAGGTGTAGGCATCTCTGGTTGACTTTCAATCTGTACAACTTCTTCACCCAGAAAGTCCATGTTCACATCAAAATTCTGACCTCCAGACATAGGAGAGTCAGCCTCATCCCAAAATGATGCACCAGCAATATCAACTTGTTCACCAACATCAACATTTAGATCAATCTGGGCTTCTTGTTCGCCAGATGCTTGTTCTTCAGTCTGAACAACTTGCTCACCAGCTTGAGCCACATCTTGTACAACAGCCTGGACTTCAGTGTCCACTCTCTGTTCAGATTGTACAGTAGGATCAATATACTCCTCTTCAAAAATAGGAGACCCATCTATATTCATTATATCACCAGGATGGGTTGATGGATTTACCTGGACTCCTCTCCTCATCAGACGCCTATGTGATCTTGGTCGTCTGGAAAGCTCAACTGTTTCTGGTCCACCAACTGGAGCCACTTGTTGAATAGGTTGAACCATTTCAACAACTTCAATATCTTCGCTACCAGCAGGTACTTCAACAACTTGGACCCTGCCTGGTGCCACATTCTCTTCTATTCTTTGAAGTGACAACATTGATTGAGGAATATCCACCTCACCATCTCTGGACCTTAAGTTGGTCAGATCTCTCATGTACTCACTCATTGAAAAATGAGTGGTTTCAAAATCGTACTGGGCTCCAAGAACGTTCTTAAATATGATTGAAAGAAAGCGAATGTATGGTACAAAGGGCTTTCTACCTTTTACCTTTAAACGCTCTACCAGATCGTCAAACAATATCTGGGCATAATCAACCCTTAGCCCAAACCACAAACAGTAGGCAATCTGGAGGTGGGTTTGATTGATCTGGTCTAACCCTCCAGAACTACCTCCAAGGCACTCGACAATATGTGTGAAGAAGTATCTCCACGAATCCGTCAGTCTGCTCATATATATTGTTCCCTTCCTTAGCAACTGACCATGCTCATCCACTATCTCTGTATGCCCCATCAATCTGCATACCTCTCTGAAATTGATACCAGTAGGGAGTGGTATTGCCATCTCATTCTCATCCAGATAGCCTAATTGAAGAGCTGCTCTGAGAGAATCTACTGTAAAAGCCAAGGGTCTGGTCCCTTGCTCAAGAGAATATTCAATAGATGAATTTGTTTCATTATATTCGGCTGTGTACCAGAATTCACACAAATAATCGTGATACATCTTTTCTGGATTTATTGTTAAAGCACCATATAGAGGACATGAGAGAAAAAAGGTATTTAATCTCCCAATTATTGATTGTGGATCATGGACACTGGATAGCGAGAGTTTTGCCATCCAGTTATTCATATTCATCCTTATAGCCTTTGCTTCAAGGGTGATATGAGGTGCTTTAACGACATCTGCAGCCGGAGCATATTCAGCAGATAGAAGATTTCTTGGTGAGTTTGATTGTCTAGGAGCCATTGGAATTATAAATGAAGATGAAATTGAATGATTTTAGGGTTTATGATGAAGAATTTAATGAATTGCAGTTAATATAGGAGTTATATGATTGGAAAATGAATGAAGAATTTAATGAATTGCAGTTAATATAGGAGTTATATGATTGGAAAATGAATGAAGAATTTAATGAATTGCAGTTAATATAGGAGTTATATGATTGGAAAATGAATGAAGAATTTAATGAATTGATTAATATAGGAGTTTATGATTGGAAAATGAATGAAGAATTTAATGAATTGCAGTTAATATAGGAGTTATATGATTGGAAAATGAATGAAGAATTTAATGAATTGCAGTTAATATAGGAGTTATATGATTGGAAAATGAATGAAGAATTTAATGAATTGCAGTTAATATAGGAGTTATATGATTGGAAAATGAATGAAGAATTTAAGAAATTGAATGAAGGAATTTTAGATTTGGGAGTAAATGTTCGAAGTAAATGAAATTGAAAGTGAAAGTGGGTATATATAGGATTGAGAATGTGGAACTCAAACGATTAATTTGAAATTATCAAATATAATTTTTGATTGTGTTCTGAGATCCGCATTAATTACATCACATCACACATAAATGCATGACGGTTTACAGCCCACAAAACAGTAACAACTTGTACTTTTTGTTTTCCCAAAGTAAAAAGACCATCATTGTTTTGAAAAACTTACATGCCACGTAGGATTTATAAGATAAATATCTTTGAAAAAGTTTGCTTACGTGGCACATACAAAGATCAAGTATTTTGAAAATATTATGACATATTTCAGTGCATCTGGAGGTTGACAGGACCGTCCAGTATCACTGGTGGATTAGTCCAGTGAACATGTACTGATGGTACACTGGAGGGACACTCCAGTAAAGTACCAGTGAAAACCATTTTTGAAAGACTGGAAACCTTAAACTTGCACGTCAACTAATACAGACAAATGAGAGGGACACATTTACAAGGAGACATAAGTCAACTCAAACACGCACTTCAACCTGTCCAGTTACCAGTGAGAGGGACATATTTACAAAGCACCAGTAATATTTTCTGAAGAATTTGTCCAGTGAGAAAATTAATTCCCCCTGAACTTAAACATTTTTAAGAGAAAATATTTTTCAAGTCTTCCCTGGAATGTTGATCCAGAAATAAATTTTTGAATCTTTAAATCAAAGATCCTTAGTAGTACACAATGGCGTTCAATACCAAGGTTCCAGATTTAAGGGTTTAACATTCCCAACTCACCAACAAGATATTCAAAAGTTTTTACATCCAGTGGTTTAGTAAAAATGTCAGCGAGTTGTTTGTCAGTGGGAATAAAATGGAGTTCAATGTTGTTTTTCATAATATGATCGCGAATGAAATGGTACCTTAGATCGATGTGTTTGGTTCTGGAGTGCATGACTGGATTGTTGGAGATAGCGATGGCACTGGTATTATCACAAAAGATAGGAGTTTTTGAATATTTAATACCATAATCAAGCAACTGGTTCTTCATCCAGAGTATCTGAGCACAACAACTGGCTGCAGACACGTATTCAGCTTCAGCAGTGGATAATGAAACTGAAGTTTGCTTCTTACTGGTCCAGCTGACCAGTTTGCCACCTAGGAAATGACATCCACCAGTTGTGGATTTCCTATCTATCTTACAACCTGCATGATCTGAATCTGAATAACCCATTAGATCCATGCCTGAGCCTTTGGGGTACCAAAGACCTAGACTGGGGACACCTTTAAGGTACTTCAGTATGCGCTTTACAGCGAGCATATGAGATTCCTTTGGATTAGACTGATATCTGGCACATAAACATGTTGAAAACATAATATCTGGTCTACTGGCCGTTAAATACATCAGTGAACCAACCATGCCTCTATAGACAGTGGTGTTCACTGGTTTGCCATCTGGATCCGAGTCCAGTGTCAGTGGTGCAGAAATTGGAGTTGGTTTAGATGGTGAAGAATTCATATCGAATTTCTTTAAAAGATCTCTAACATATTTTTCCTGATTAATAAAAATTCCATCTTTGTTTTGTTTAATCTGGAGTCCAAGAAAATATGTTAATTCACCCATCAAACTCATTTCATATTCAGTGGACATGATTTTAGAAAATTTCTTGCACATGTTTTCATCAGTAGACCCAAAAATTATATCATCAACATAAATTTGTACCATTAACAGATTACCTTTCTCATGAAGAATGAACAAGGTATTGTCAATTGCACCTCGTTTAAAACCATTTTTCAACAAATGTTTAGTCAGAGTATCATACCAGGCACGTGGGGCTTGTCTGAGGCCATATAGCGCTTTGTCCAGACGATATACCCAATGTGGATGCTTGTCATCAACGAAACCTGGAGGTTGTCTGACGTAAACTTCTTCTTCAAGCTTCCCATTCAAGAAAGCACTCTTTACGTCCATCTGGTAGACCTTGAACTGGTGATTAGCAGCGAATGCTAAGAAAATTCTGATCGCTTCAAGTCTAGCCACTGGAGCAAAAGATTCATCAAAGTCGACATCTGACTGGCAGTAGCCTTGTGCTACCAGTCTGGCCTTGTTTCTTATTACGTGGCCATCTTCATCTACTTTGTTTCTGAAGACCCATCTTGTTCCAATTGGTTCTTTCTTTCCAACTGGGAAAGGAACCAGATACCATACTTTGTTCCTTTCAAACTGGTGAAGCTCTTCTTGCATAGCAGTCACCCAGTTTGGATCTTCCAGAGCCTCGTCAATCTTCTTAGGTTCTATCAAAGATAGAAAACTGACGTATAAGCATTGATTACTGGAGGCTCTTCTGGTCTGAACACCACGACTGGAGTCACCTAAGATCTGATCAATAGGGTGAGCTTTTGTCCATCTGGAGTACTGACCAGGATTGTTACTGACAACAATATCAGTGCAAGAATTCAGTTGAGTCTCCTCTGGAGTTGATTCTGGAGGAGGGTCTTGCCAAATTACTTCAGTATCTTCATCTGAGTCATTTAAATCACGATTTGCATCATGAAATTCTTCACCAGAAGACATTTCTGGTAAATTCTCAACTGACACTGATACTGGAGTAGTACGCACATCTGAACCAATATTAATTTCAGAGGGTAGTTTGAAAATAATAGAGGGATAGAATGGAGTACTACTGGAGAGTTTCTTTTTCTGAACAGGTTCCAGATCAGGATGACTGGAAACTGTGTCTGGTGAATCTTCAAATTTGTCGTTTATAGGATCAGATTCACAAAAGACAATTGGTGTTACTGGGGGAGTGTCAGGGACTGGCTTCTTGTTGATTGAGGCATTTGATTCATCAAATGTTACATGAATTGACTCATGGACCTTCTCCAGTCTCTTGTTATAGACTCTGAAGGCCTTGCGAATGGCTGAATAGCCTAAGAAATACCCTTCATCAGCTTTGGCATCAAATTTGCCTAGCTGACTGGAGTCGTTCAGGATGTAAACTGGACATCCAAAAACGTGAAAATAACCAATGTTTGGTTTTCTATTTCTTAAGACTTCATAGGCTGTCTTTTTGTGTCTTTTAATGTACACTGATCGATTCTGGGTGTGGCAAGCAGTTGCAATTGCTTCCGCCCAGAAACTGGTAGACAGTCCAGATTCAGCAAGCATACTCCTGGCAGCTTCTATCAGCGTTCGATTTTTCCTTTCCACAACTCCATTTTGCTCTGGAGAGCGGGCTGAAGAGAAGTTCTGGGAGATGCCAGTGTCAGTACAGAATGACTCCAGTAGTCGGGTCTGGAACGAGACCAGCAAAACAAGTTTCTTAACAAACCTAAATAAGGTTCCAGTAGTCCAGTCTGGAGCCAGTCCAGTAAGTCTGGACTAAATCTGGACCTAACAATAGGGATATAACTTGGATCCTGATAGTGGCTTCCATAGCCAATTTTTTCTTCAACTCTCGATAGGGTTATAACTTAAGACTTAAGAGTTTACATAAACAAATGATGTATTAAAACATGAGTAAACGTAAAACATCATCCGAGCAAAAACGTTGTATGTTGAGAATTATTACGGTTTCTCTTTCTCATTCCAAAGCAGTGTCAACATTTATGGAAAAGCAATAACAAAGGTGATCATAAGAATGGCATATCTGGTATGCAGGAGACTAGAAGAGGTAACGCGCCACTTTTATACAACAAATTTTGCTTTAAAATGTCTAGACATCAGCAAAAATGCTGCTTATAAAAAGCTCTCTGAATACAATAGCCATAAGCACATTCTAATGTTTGGCAACCTACCAAATAGAGCAAAATGCCGAAAATCCTTGATATTTTATAAATATATATATATAAACCGCGAGAAAACAAAACTTGAAATTGCTCGAATACAATTGTTTTTCTACTTATTACCACCATATCATACATCAAGCATATTAGAAATCAAAAAACTTGCAAGCAAGACAATGAGAAACTGAGCACAATTATAAGCATCTGAAACAAAACTTCTTCAATATAATGCAAGTTCAAATTCAGCAAAACAAAGTACTCTGCCAACAAAACTAACGGAATCATAACCAACATCATAAACCGGAAAAACAAACCTAAGCAGTAAGCAAAACAGCACCACCAGCTTCCTTAATCTTCTTTTCAGCAGTCTTGGATATAAGCTTGGCCTTCACAACCATCGGATGAGACAACGGAACAGCACCCTTACCTAACACTTTAAAGTAACTGAACTGAGTAACATCGACAACAGGAACCTTATCTTTAGTAGCTTTTTCCTTCACGTCTTGTGGCACCATCGACCAAAGCTTATCAACGTTCACAATTGGGCAATGGAACTTGTTTCTTAGCCTATGGAAATACCTCATACCAACTTTACCGAAGTAACCAGGATGGTACTTGTCGAATAAGATCCTGTGGTGGTGCATACCTCCAGCATTACCACGACCTCCGGGATGCTTTCGGTGCTTTCCAATACGTCCGTGTCCAGCACTCACATGACCTCTCTTCTTTCTGTTCTTCCTCAAACTTGTAGTCATTGTTAACTATATAAAACAATTGATATCAAATCTCAGACCTAATCCTAAAAACTGTACTAATTAAAAATATTTAACAAGCTTAGCTTTTATTATAACAAAAAATTATATATTATTACTTTGCAATTAAAAGTTTAAACGTAAATAAAACATTATATACAAAAAATTAACAGCTTCATTCCGATTTTTATGAAATAATTACAAATTATACATACAGAACGTTTATATCTATATATCACACAATTTGCAAAAATACTAAACTGATAAATTTTTACTGAAAATACAATAAACCTAGAGATCTAAAATAGTGCTAATTATACATACAAACAAGATATATGTATATAAATTACTAAAATCAAAAGCATTAACCAAATAATTTCGATAATAACAAGATGAGTACAAATATTACATTGCAAAATATACATACAGAAAGGTTATATGTATAGATAGCACTGCTAAATGCATACAGATTGATTATTAGATATTAATTTTAGATCGGCGATAAAAGAATGATTAATAGATAAGAATGTAAATGTATAATAATGATGACAGATATATTGACGGCGGAAGATGAAGAAGAAAGAAGGTTACCTGAAGAGTGAAATCTCCGGTGAAAGGGGGGTGGCGGCAGAATCCGTGAGATAGAGTAAAGAGGTGGAAATGAAACCCTATGTAGGTTTTATAGGATTGATTAACAACACAGTTTGTTTTTTTATGGGCTGGAAGTATGGGCTTAGTGGTAGCTCTTTCATAAAATCAGCCCAATTACTACTATTCTTGTTTTTAAAGCCGATTTAAATTTTAGATTGTGTAAACATAGCTTTGTAAGGCTATGTTAATATTTTGTAAAGTGTTGTACTAGATGATTAAAAGTTATTTTTATAGTATGGTTATTTTTATACACCATTTTTTATTTCGTATTAACCATAATCCTAAATGTTGTGTTTAGCTAAATGCATAAATGTTATATGACAATCTTTTCTTATTAACTAGAGTTTTGATAATTATCAACGGTATATAACTGAAAACTTGCATTAAAACATTGGATTGATTCGTATTTATCGTGGGTTCATCAACGAACATCGTAGATGTAACCAAACACATATAAACAGAAACAAACACAAGCGAATGCATATTAAAAGACATGTAACTTTGTAAGTAGAAGCATTACAATGCAAATTTAGCATTAAAGATTATATTTATAAAAAAACTATCCTAAGAATAATCATATGACATGCTTAATTGTGAACTTAACAAGTTTTCAAACCACATTTAAGTAGTTAAAGGAAACTTGACCATAGATGGATATGACAGGGAAACGGAAAAAAAAAAAATATATTGGGTGGAAATCTTCTAGTACCATACCATGTATCATTATAAGCATTCAAAAACAAAATATCAAACATTCACAAACATAACGGAACGTGTAAACTCTATGTTCATACTCGTTCATTTACTTAAACAAATGGATTATTTTGTTGGCTGTAAATAAATAAATTTGCACAAAGTCGTCCCGAACAATTCATCAAATTTTTCACTCGTTTAAAACCCAATAAATAGGGTTCAATATTAAGAAGTGTAATTATATTCGATCATAGTAAATGGGAAGAAAAGAAAAAATTCCCTTCTCTTAAAAATTGGGATTACACATTATTATTATCACGTATTTGTTAATACTTTTAAAAAAGTTGGGAATACAGAAATAGATCGAATCTTCCTCTGGTTGGATGAGTATCGAGCGACTATACTTTTTTACTACTACGATTAACTTTCTTTTTGACTCCACATTTGTTTTAAGTTAGTAAACAACTCGAAATTCAAGTAACCATCGATTTTGGGTGTTGTAAGTTTAGCTTGACATTCCTTGTTTTGTAATTCATGATGTAGTTTGATGAAATCATCATCATATATATAAGGGAGCATTCGGTTGTGTATTCCTTCACATCCTCTTAAATGCATGTAACAGTCAAATAATTAGGCAAAGAAATTAGCATCATGGTCCCTAATTTGTTGCCCGCCCATAGGGTTCCTAATAGACAGGGCAATTTGAGAACTTTATAAATTATTCTTAAATCAACCAAGGATACATCCCATCCTTAATTTCAGTACAACTAAGTAATAGGAATAAAAATGATAAATATTCTCAATTTCTTTAGTATTAGATAATATATATATATTATTATTTGTGTTCCAATAATTTTACAAAAAAGGAAAGCTTTATAAATTATTCTTAAAACCAAGGATACATCCCATCCTTAATTTCAGTACAACTAAGTAATAGGAATAAAAATGATAAATAAATTTTGAACTCTATATAAAACACGAGATGATCATCGATCATAATTAAATTATGCATATATCACAATACACGATTGAAATTTTCAATCAATCAAAATTTTTAGAGAAACATGCGCACTCAAAAAACAACTTCCGTTCCCCTTGTAAGTTGTGAGTAATACTATTCTTTAACCTCCCATTTTGACTACTACTTGTTGTAGCCGTAGCTTCATTATTATTTGATGGAGGAGAAACTTCTGCAGCATGTCGTTCCATAACCTCTTTTCCGTTATAGACTATCGAAACCTCACAAAAATCAGGTGCATTCTTCTTAACAAACTCTCCTTTGCCAGGCCCCTTTCTCAACCGCCTACATACGTACACAACAATATATAAAGGATATATTTGCTTTACATCTTCTTTTAGTATATTTACAAAGGGCAATGATTAATCATTTTAATTTATTAGCCCAAAAATCCTCCCAGGATTGGGGTAAGATTTAGAAAGAAATTCCACTTGTCACATTCATATGGTTTTAGGAGGATTAATCATAATCTATTTACAAATTACATACACCAAAAATCTAACCAAAAGTATTGTAACTTTACCTTAGCGGAGGTGCTCTTTTGGTTCCAATAACAAGTTTAGTAATATTGACGACATGAATAAGATCTAGGATAGCTTTGGTTGTGGTATTGCTCTCCAGAAGCATTGTTTCAACGTTTATCTAATCATCCAACGACATCAAGTAAGTATTTTATACATCTATGTCATTAATTATGTGTTTGTCGCGTGAAATAGATATATAGGTTAAAACGTACCTTGGCATCATTGCAAAGGCGTATGTACTTTTGTAACAGGCTTCTCCGTTTATTATTTTCTTCGTTTATATAGACTTGGACTTGTTCTTTGCTTAATTGGCTTCTTGATAGTTTTCCAACTGTTTACAGCAGCAGGAAAATTATGTCAAAAATAACTAACTATACTGGGTCAAGGACTGTTAATGTCCATATAAAAAGTGAACCCATTTCACTTTCCTTTGCTCACATAGCTAAGTTCATAGGACCTTACACTATAAATCCCCTGTAGCACATGTTTCATGCTAAAAATTATAAATAAAACCAAAATATGTCAAATGACTTTACAATGGTCTAAAGAGTTGTTACTTATTTCCTACTCGTACTTTATATCTCCCATACCAATTCAATCGTTATTTTAATAATAATAATAATGATTTAAACTTTAGATTAACTATTCACTATTTTATAAAATAACCAAAAAGACTAATATTTCTTTTACAAAATATTTACCATGGACCTTATAGATTGATTGATTATCACACATATCAGTCTGTTTTAACCCATTATTCAGTTAGATACATATATGTAGGTCTATTCATTTTAGTATTTAACAAAGACATGTTTTTTGTTTTTATTAATTCTACGTTAGCTTTAAACATACATATATATACTGTAATAAATAAATTACGTACATACCAGGAGTTGGTATATTAGTGACAGGAGGGAAAACATGGACGAGATAAACCCGAGCAGCTGACGATGATGATCCGCCTGCAGGAGCCACAACATGATCAGCAGCCCATTTCACGACGTCTAGATCGTTTTTCCCGACCGCGACATAAACATCTACACCTTCTCTATTACTACTACTAGTTATGTATTGGCTACTATGACTTATTTCTTGTTCTTCAATTTCAACAATCTCTGGTGACATAACTCGACGCCACGTTTGATGACGTGACGTTGTAGTAGTTTCCTCTTCTTCTTCAATCTCCATTATTTGTTCATGCTCATGAACAATGTTGTTGTTTTTTGATTTTGTTATTTCTAATGACATAAGTATATACAAGTATTAAAAGATAACAAAATGAGAGGAAAAAAAAAGGGAGATGAAAACAAAGGTATGTGATTGTGGTGGCGGTGGCTTCTTGTGAATATATGAAATCTCTCTCGTTGCTTTCAAAGACTCTCTTTTTGATCATATAGTATAAAAATATATATACTTGGCTTTATTTATTCTTTCTATTTTCTAACCTGTTTTCTTTTCATGTTTTATGCACAAATGACACACGTATATACTATACATAACATGTTTTTATTATATTATTTTGACCTTTATAAAATACTAGTATAAAGGTTCTTCGAATATCTATCTAGCTATGTGTATGCATATGTAGTGTAAATTGTTGAATAGACCATAAAGGTGCGTATGTGTTATATGCACCATTGCTTTTAACTTATGGTATGTTGTGTGCAAGATTCCTATATATATCTATTTTTCTTTTTCTTTTTTCATACGAGTATATATTCAACTACTTATGTTTCATTTGGACATTAAAAATGATTTTGATTCGCTTCTAAGTTTTTACGGTCAATTAATAGAGTAACATTTATCATAATATATGCAAAACAAAACATCATGTATTATACTCGTAAGCGCTTAACATGTAATTATAAAAATTAGTATCATTTTTGAGATCATTTTTTAATTAAAAAAACATATATTTTAATGACCCACAAGACACAAAACCATATTAGACACAAAACCATATTTTTGAACCGAAAGTAGTTAGATGACATGTAATGTAATTGACAATATGAAAATTAAAATAATTAATCTTGTTAATTAATCTAATATAATAATCAGTTTGATAAATATAAAATAAAATAACCAGGTTAATAAATAAATAATGTGTATTGCCTGCTTGTTAATCTACCCTATGCATAACATTAGTGTTTGCCGTTCAAAAAGTAAATAAATACTGCTTGCTGATCTATCATTTTGAAATATTTCGATATTGGATGTTGTGATTTGTGAATGCAAAATACGTAAATTCCATATCCATAGTGCATACATATCTCGGAGGTGGGCAATTTGCGATTTTTGTAGGAATCCGAAAATGTGTTTTGTTTGAACTCATTCCTATAGAAAAGTGTAACTTTTTTTTAGCTTTATAAATATTTTTTTAACGGAAAAAAATTGCCCCTTCAAAAATTGGTGCGACAATACGTTGAATGATTGTAAAATCAAAGGTGAGTCGTATTATCGATTGTTGACATTTTAATATGGTGGTCGGAAGACAAAACACAAAATTTATGTAAAAGGAGTTAATTAATGATTTAGTGGGGGTAGATGTTGAATGGGACTTTTATTCTATCTCTAATATAAAATAGATATTGTATGTTAGTTCACTCTTGTGACATATGTTCTTTTATATAAGAGTAAATTACAATTTTGGTCCCTGTCGTTGGTCAGAAATTACCGTTTTTATCCTTAAGTTTCATAAATTACCGTTTTAGTCCAAATAAGTTTCTCCCATCAACGTTTTTAGTCCAAATTCCAAACAGACGTTAAATGTAACACCCGACGTTTAAAAATATGGGTTTTCAAAAACTTTCACCTAACGGTGTCAAATTGCGGAAGAAAAGACTTTAAAAGTCAAAACCGATAAAAACATTTCGGTTTCTGCGTTTTGTTGGTGTTACATGCCATATCAAACATTATACTTCATTTCATAACACATACTACATTATACTTCATTTCATAACACATACTACATTATACTTCATTTCATAACACATACTACATTATACTTCATTTCATAACACATACTACATTATACTTCATTTCATAACACATACTACATTATACTTCATTTCATAACACATACTACATTATACTTCATTTCATAACACATACTACATTATACTTCATTTCATAACACATACTACATTATACTTCATTTCATAACACATACTACATTATACTTCATTTCATAACACATACTACATTATACTTCATTTCATAACACATACTACATTATACTTCATTTCATAACACATACTACATTATACTTCATTTCATAACACATACTACATTATACTTCATTTCATAACACATACTACATTATACTTCATTTCATAACACATACTACATTATACTTCATTTCATAACACATACTACATTATACTTCATTTCATAACACATACTACATTATACTTCATTTCATAACACATACTACATTATACTTCATTTCATAACACATACTACATTATACTTCATTTCATAACACATACTACATTATACTTCATTTCATAACACATACTACATTATACTTCATTTCATAACACATACTACATTATACTTCATTTCATAACACATACTACATTATACTTCATTTCATAACACATACTACATTATACTTCATTTCATAACACATACTACATTATACTTCATTTCATAACACATACTACATTATACTTCATTTCATAACACATACTACATTATACTTCATTTCATAACACATACTACATTATACTTCATTTCATAACACATACTACATTATACTTCATTTCATAACACATACTACATTATACTTCATTTCATAACACATACTACATTATACTTCATTTCATAACACATACTACATTATACTTCATTTCATAACACATACTACATTATACTTCATTTCATAACACATACTACATTATACTTCATTTCATAACACATACTACATTATACTTCATTTCATAACACATACTACATTATACTTCATTTCATAACACATACTACATTATACTTCATTTCATAACACATACTACATTATACTTCATTTCATAACACATACTACATTATACTTCATTTCATAACACATACTACATTATACTTCATTTCATAACACATACTACATTATACTTCATTTCATAACACATACTACATTATACTTCATTTCATAACACATACTACATTATACTTCATTTCATAACACATACTACATTATACTTCATTTCATAACACATACTACATTATACTTCATTTCATAACACATACTACATTATACTTCATTTCATAACACATACTACATTATACTTCATTTCATAACACATACTACATTATACTTCATTTCATAACACATACTACATTATACTTCATTTCATAACACATACTACATTATACTTCATTTCATAACACATACTACATTATACTTCATTTCATAACACATACTACATTATACTTCATTTCATAACACATACTACATTATACTTCATTTCATAACACATACTACATTATACTTCATTTCATAACACATACTACATTATACTTCATTTCATAACACATACTACATTATACTTCATTTCATAACACATACTACATTATACTTCATTTCATAACACATACTACATTATACTTCATTTCATAACACATACTACATTATACTTCATTTCATAACACATACTACATTATACTTCATTTCATAACACATACTACATTATACTTCATTTCATAACACATACTACATTATACTTCATTTCATAACACATACTACATTATACTTCATTTCATAACACATGCTACATTATACTTCATTTCACTACATTAGGGACTGCATTTCAGGTCTCATGGTCAACTACATAACCCATAATACCTCCCGTGTAACCCGAGATTCCCACACATATCATAAGTTACCGTTAAGGAAGTTATAAGTATGAAACCTTTGCTTGTTGAACTCTCAGCGTGACAAAAGTAGTGTATCTTACCTCGATACGGTTTAACAACAAGCTACAAGCACAATACAACGATGACTAGGTGTCTCCAATAACCTAGAACAAGTATAAGATCGAAATATAAGCTAAATAACACATTTTGTGAAATCTGGCCATGTGGTGCGCCGCACCCTCCCACATGGTGCGTCGCACCAATCCTCCAGGGAAATTCCTATCAACATAGGTGCGCCGCACCTATCCTTTGGTGCGTCGCATATCGGCCCCCATCAAAACTTAAACTGGCCAGTGGTGCGCCGCACCACGCCCTTGGTGCGCCGCACCTGGGGTGCAGACCAGCAACTCAATTTTAAAACTTGTTCTAAACGATTCTCATTCGATCTCAAACCCTTAGCCCGACCTGGAGACATAAAATTGACCTCTTTGACAACATTTTTGATGACTTTAATCATCAATCAACCCTTTAATCCTTTACAACCTAAATCAATCATTGAATCACCCAAATAACATGAAATCGGTAATCGTTTAATCAATTAACCCAACCCAAACCCTATGGCCTGGATTGAATACTCGTCTATGACTCATAAGATCAGATTTCAAAGAGGATATTACCTTTAATACATGCAGATCACAATGGGAATGCACAATACTTGATCAATCACTCCATAAACACACGCAAAGGGACTTTTCGGCTTGAAATTGATAGGAACTTGCTATGGGGGTGGTTAGGGTTTTCTTAGGAGGCACAAATCTGAAAATAAACTTCCTAATGACAGCCCCCATACTACTAATCCCGTTTTTGACTTTGCACATATGTCAAAACTAGTCCCTAAGCTTCCAAATCCTTCATTATTGGTCACAAACTACTTTATTGACCATATACATCATTAATCCTTCATTAAATGTCACTACATGGACATTAACCTTCATATTACACACATTTATACTACATTAACATTTAGGCTTTCAAGCCTCACACATAACACACATTAACTACATATAAGTATTAAATCTAAAATAGACTTAACGATACACACGATATTGACTTAACGGCATTAGTCAACTAGTAAAGAAAAGTTTGGGATGTTACAATTACCTCCCCCTTAAGAGGATTCCGTCCCCGGAATCTCTTCATTAAGGAACAACTCGGGATACTTTTCCTTCACTACTGCTTCAGTTTCCCACGTTAAGCTTTCTCCATGATTATGCTTCCAATTTATCAACACAAGGTCAATCACTTTTCGGCGTAACTTCTTTTGCCTCCTTCCTAGTATCGCCACCGGCTCATCAACCATTCTCCTCATCGGGTCAATGCTCACGTCTTGAATTGGAATCACACTTGACTCCTCGGCTAGACACTTCCTTAGGTAGGATACATGAAAAGTGTTGTGAATTCCTTCCAATTCTGGAGGCAATTCCAACAGATAAACTAGATCTTTTATGCGTTTCAACACTTTGAAAGGTCCAATAAATCTTGGACTCTTCTTGCCCTTCTTTCCAAACCGGATAACTCCTTTCCATGGTGACTCTTTCAGCATCACTAAGTCACCTACACTAACTCCATTGGTCTCCTTTTTCTTATCTGCATAAGTTTTCTGCCTTTCTCTAGCCACACGTAAATCTTCTTACATAGTCTTTTCTCTTTCACTTTACACTTCATTCGTTTCGGCATTTCTTTGATTCAATCTTTAAATCAAATCAGGTATCACCCCATTTTACATTCAGCAAAGACTATTCATTTGAAGGATAAGACCTTCCTGCCCGTATCAACATAGACTTTCCACTTAAACGTAACTTCATATCACATTTTGGCATATCGCACATAAACTTGTCACACGTATTTATATTAGCACATGCAGAGTATATACTCCTAATTATGCCTTTCAACGATACCTCATACTTATCTTCACGTCTTACATCTTTATCAACATACTCATACCACTTACATATTACGCACTAGTTTTACCACTAGCATGATTTCTCACGTCTTACGCACTAGCACTAAGGCTAGGACGATTTTCCCACATTTCACACTTTACTTTAACATTAGGTATGTATATAATACCTAACTAGTCCCACATCTACTTTAACGTTTAATCCCACTAACATGCACAGCTCATAACAATTCCTACATGTATCTAGTGAACTAGATACTCCACACTTAAGCCCCACACATTAAGTCATCACACAACAATCATTTCATGGCGGCATATTATAATCGACATACTCCATATACATATAACCACTTTACTTTAAACGTCATCATTTCATAGTAAGCCACTTCATTCTTCATACGATCCCACATAACCTCCCGCATAACTCGGAAAACCCAACACACATAAGATAATCCAGTTAAGAGGTTAATTAAAGAAAGCTACTTTTGTTGTGGCTCTAACGTGATAAAAGACAAGTATCTTCCTACACCTCGTATCATACTAGATTTTATCACATTACTGACGGCATTCAAATGAGCATGTCACCACGGTTCACAAGTCTCCTTAAGTACCACTTTTGGTCATTTCGTTTTCGGATACAGAAATCTTACTTTTAAACGTATTGCTTCATGATGGTTCGTCTCACCTCTTCTGACTATGCTTCATTTCTACTACATTCTTGTCTCAAAGAACATTACCTTGAGCTGATTTGCCGTAGTCAAGCACTCACCATAGCCTCACAACCACGGATTTAGCCATTAAATAAAACTTTGCTACTTTCAACATAACATGTCAGCTGCTCATTTAACTTTTACTCACTTTTGACGAATTTAAAACTAAGCCTCTTCGCGTTGAAATTCGTAATCACACTCTCTACACAAATATGATGTCCTACATCATTCTTAGAGGCAATATTGTCTTCACTAACATGACGACTGAGTGATCTAGAGAATACTCCAAACTTGATCCCTTAACTTCATTCACGAGGACTTTAGTTATCATAAAGCATTTTCAGAAACTCAATGGGGTCGTCATAATGAGCGTATGCATAACTTCATCGGAACTTTCATTATAAACAAAGGATAACAACATCGTAATTTTATCTTCAAAATTAAATAGATCTTGGAGACAATAACTTCCTCCTATAACGGAGAACTAAAATGGAGGATGCGCTTGCACGAAAGTAACACTAGACACGCATCACTTGAAGGCTTTTCTTCACAATCGCAACAAAACTAAGAACCTTGTAGAACGTCTCAAACTACGAGTAGGCTCGACTTTAGAAGTATAATCTTCGCCTTGCATTAGCGGATCACTTCGAAATCAAATACTCTTGAATGCTTTTACTTCATATGCTTTAGGAAGCTATAAATGTTCCCATCATTATACTTTTTACTCCTTTCTTAAGGGAAAACTCTTCATCTTGAGAAACAATCATACATAAGATTCCGTACAAATACAAGATATCAACATCACTTATACTTTCATGTAATAAGGAAGAATCTCCCCCGTAGGTACTCGTCTCAATTGTCACACATCGTCCCGTAACAAAATCAAAACTAAACGAGGTGTAATTCCCAAAATAATCCAAAGTATGCGCCACATCTTTCATCAAATTTCATCCTCTAATCGAATTCCATACGAACTCAAACCTTCAATCTTATTCCCAAGCACTACTTTCACATTTAGCAGCTCGAATAAAACCTCACATCATATCATAGTGCTCTTGGAATGGATGAGTTTCATGTTTAAGGGTTGAATTCACCATAGAATTGACTTCTTTACTTGCCTCAACTTCGTCCTTCTTTACCGCATTCGTACATATCTACTCTTCACATGGCTAAATGGGATACCATTCAATGATTCCACCATTGTCATCTTGACTTCATTTGGATCATTACAGACACAGTCTCACAAACACACACATGTCGTGATACATTTACAATTACGTTCGCGACCGGAATTGTAACTATATTCTTTCATACGTGTGCCCGGTAACCCTTCTGTGCATCACCTACTTATCACCCTTCAAATATCCAGCATTAACTCTACTTGTCAGGTTCAAGTCCATGTTCCCATGAACTAGTAGACTCAACATCATTGTCCACCAATCACTTCACTCTTCACCGACTTTTAAACTTCATTTAACTTCATGTACTTCATAATCATCGTACACATTTAACCGACTATAACTTTTCATTGCTCTTCACACACTTCTACACACACGAGACATCAACGTCATTAAAGTTGTTATACGATGTTTATTTTCGACACTAAAAGGTTCACTACATTGAAACCTCTCCAACTTCATTACTTTGCACACCGGTCAACACAAGTACGGCTATACAAACACGTTCGTGTCGTGATACGCTTGCAATTATGTTCCGGACCATAATTGTAATTGTATCCTTTCACTCGCATGTTTGTTACCGCATTTGTGTATCGCCTTCTCATCACCAACTACATTCACGCAAACATCTTCACACATATGCATCTCACTTCTTTTACGATCCATGTCACGAACCCCATGGGTTGGACATTAATGGAATACCATTTCATCAATTTCTCCAACATTCCTTCATTTCCAACACTTCACACATAAACTACATCGCACACTTATCAAATTCAGTTGGAAAAATGGCACATCACCTCGTGGACCTTCTATCGTAGCAATAGGATAACTAGCGACGGAGGAGCGAGAAACGGAAGAATAAAGGCTAAAACACATATCCACATATCAATAAACACACATCAAATAGCCTTAATCCTACACTCTCACTCAATCCCAACCCGTCCTAGAGTACTTCATCTCAAAGCTAGGCATCCTACTTAAGCCTAACATGGTCTTCGTCGGTCTAAGTCCAAAATCCTACGGTCATGGTCGAATTTTGGTTCACTTAAACCATTTCTCTGATACCAACTTGTAACACCCGACGTTTAAAAATATGGGTTTTCAAAAACTTTCACCTAACGGTGTCAAATTGCGGAAGAAAAGACTTTAAAAGTCAAAACCGATAAAAACATTTCGGTTTCTGCGTTTTGTTGGTGTTACATGCCATATCAAACAATAGTTCAAATGAAAACCCAACGGTTGCCCAACATAAAACAACCGTTCACACGACACTACATTAATACTTCATTTCATAACACATACTACATTATACTTCATTTCATAACACATGCTACATTATACTTCATTTCATAACACATACTACATTATACTTCATTTCATAACACATACTACATTATACTTCATTTCATAACACATACTACATTATACTTCATTTCATAACACATACTACATTATACTTCATTTCATAACACATACTACATTATACTTCATTTCATAACACATACTACATTATACTTCATTTCATAACACATACTACATTATACTTCATTTCATAACACATACTACATTATACTTCATTTCATAACACATACTACATTATACTTCATTTCATAACACATACTACATTATACTTCATTTCATAACACATACTACATTATACTTCATTTCATAACACATACTACATTATACTTCATTTCATAACACATACTACATTATACTTCATTTCATAACACATACTACATTATACTTCATTTCATAACACATACTACATTATACTTCATTTCATAACACATACTACATTATACTTCATTTCATAACACATACTACATTATACTTCATTTCATAACACATACTACATTATACTTCATTTCATAACACATACTACATTATACTTCATTTCATAACACATACTACATTATACTTCATTTCATAACACATACTACATTATACTTCATTTCATAACACATACTACATTATACTTCATTTCATAACACATACTACATTATACTTCATTTCATAACACATACTACATTATACTTCATTTCATAACACATACTACATTATACTTCATTTCATAACACATACTACATTATACTTCATTTCATAACACATACTACATTATACTTCATTTCATAACACATACTACATTATACTTCATTTCATAACACATACTACATTATACTTCATTTCATAACACATACTACATTATACTTCATTTCATAACACATACTACATTATACTTCATTTCATAACACATACTACATTATACTTCATTTCATAACACATACTACATTATACTTCATTTCATAACACATACTACATTATACTTCATTTCATAACACATACTACATTATACTTCATTTCATAACACATACTACATTATACTTCATTTCATAACACATACTACATTATACTTCATTTCATAACACATACTACATTATACTTCATTTCATAACACATACTACATTATACTTCATTTCATAACACATACTACATTATACTTCATTTCATAACACATACTACATTATACTTCATTTCATAACACATACTACATTATACTTCATTTCATAACACATACTACATTATACTTCATTTCATAACACATACTACATTATACTTCATTTCATAACACATACTACATTATACTTCATTTCATAACACATACTACATTATACTTCATTTCATAACACATACTACATTATACTTCATTTCATAACACATACTACATTATACTTCATTTCATAACACATACTACATTATACTTCATTTCATAACACATACTACATTATACTTCATTTCATAACACATACTACATTATACTTCATTTCATAACACATACTACATTATACTTCATTTCATAACACATACTACATTATACTTCATTTCATAACACATACTACATTATACTTCATTTCATAACACATACTACATTATACTTCATTTCATAACACATACTACATTATACTTCATTTCATAACACATGCTACATTATACTTCATTTCACTACATTAGGGACTGCATTTCAGGTCTCATGGTCAACTACATAACCCATAATACCTCCCGTGTAACCCGAGATTCCCACACATATCATAAGTTACCGTTAAGGAAGTTATAAGTATGAAACCTTTGCTTGTTGAACTCTCAGCGTGACAAAAGTAGTGTATCTTACCTCGATACGGTTTAACAACAAGCTACAAGCACAATACAACGATGACTAGGTGTCTCCAATAACCTAGAACAAGTATAAGATCGAAATATAAGCTAAATAACACATTTTGTGAAATCTGGCCATGTGGTGCGCCGCACCTCCCACATGGTGCGTCGCACCAATCCTCCAGGGAAATTCCTATCAACATAGGTGCGCCGCACCTATCCTTTGGTGCGTCGCATATCGGCCCCCATCAAAACTTAAACTGGCCAGTGGTGCGCCGCACCACGCCCTTGGTGCGCCGCACCTGGGGTGCAGACCAGCAACTCAATTTTAAAACTTGTTCTAAACGATTCTCATTCGATCTCAAACCCTTAGCCCGACCTGGAGACATAAAATTGACCTCTTTGACAACACTTTTGATGACTTTAATCATCAATCAACCCTTTAATCCTTTACAACCTAAATCAATCATTGAATCACCCAAATAACATGAAATCGGTAATCGTTTAATCAATTAACCCAACCCAAACCCTATGGCCTGGATTGAATACTCGTCTATGACTCATAAGATCAGATTTCAAAGAGGATATTACCTTTAATACATGCAGATCACAATGGGAATGCACAATACTTGATCAATCACTCCATAAACACACGCAAAGGGACTTTTCGGCTTGAAATTGATAGGAACTTGCTATGGGGGTGGTTAGGGTTTTCTTAGGAGGCACAAATCTGAAAATAAACTTCCTAATGACAGCCCCCATACTACTAATCCCGTTTTTGACTTTGCACATATGTCAAAACTAGTCCCTAAGCTTCCAAATCCTTCATTATTGGTCACAAACTACTTTATTGACCATATACATCATTAATCCTTCATTAAATGTCACTACATGGACATTAACCTTCATATTACACACATTTATACTACATTAACATTTAGGCTTTCAAGCCTCACACATAACACACATTAACTACATATAAGTATTAAATCTAAAATAGACTTAACGATACACACGATATTGACTTAACGGCATTAGTCAACTAGTAAAGAAAAGTTTGGGATGTTACATTAAATATGATGTCACATGATTTGCACATGATGGGTACTTTAGTCTTTTCATAATCTAAGGACCAAAAGTGTAATTAACTCAAATCTATGTCAATCTATATATCTATATATAATATATCTGTCTATATCAAATTATCAACAAATATCTATATTCAACCTATATATCTGAATCTTTATCACTTTCTATATCTTGAAGATAGGAAGAGATAGAGGAATGGTGAGTTCGATCTTTTAAACCATCGCATCTCCATCACCACCTGTATCTTCATCATCTCCCCCACATCTCATCTCTAAATCTTTATCTATATCTGTTCTTTTTGTTTTGCATCATAAAACAGAAAATCTATATCCAAATCTATTATATAAAATCGGATCTGTATCTATATCCAGATCTATATCTATATCTATATCTATGTTTATATCTATACTTTTTTGCGAGGTGCGATGGTGGTGATGGGTAGCGGAGATACCGGTAATGGTGGGTTTTTTGTAATTTTCATTAGGGTATTGATCTTAAAGTTTAAGAGACACTTTCATGGATGATGATGATCATAATGATGAAATGACAGTCAATCTTTGTGGTCGGGGGAAAATAAGAGTTTAAGAGACACTTTCATGGGTATTTTGAAATGGTTGTTGCATCTCTGAAACTTTGACTTAGAGCTGGAGATGAAAGTGGATTGAATAAAGGGGAAGCTTGGTCGGGGGTTTTTGAGTGTATGAACAAACTTTAAAAAACACTTCTATTGCTTTTCATGTGTTTCTCGATTACTGCAAACCACCATTTGTTGGACAAAAGCCATAATAAGTCATTCATTTAATCGTTCTTTTAGTCAATCCATTTATGAGTTAAATTTTTCTTAGTTTTGGGATTGATAAATACACATTTCTTCATTTTCGTTATTAATTATTTGATTTAAGATATGTATCTAGTTTTAGATCTATGAAAAAGTGCTAAAAAGATGTTGATGATTGATAGAAATAAAATCTGGAAAAAAAATTGTTACTTCTTGTTGTTGTTGATGTAAGATAATTTGGAAAGTGATTATTATGGTGGATGTGTTTTTTTCTTTTGCTGATGATGAAATCTAGTGGTGATTTATTGAAGAAGATGATAGATATGTTTACACACATACAATATTATTAATGTATTATTATCAGTGAAAAAAATTTTAAGTTAATTACACTTTTGGTCCTTGTATTTTGAAAAGACCAAAATACTCATCATGTGCAGGTCATGTGACCTCATATTTAACGTCCGTTTAGAATTTGGACTAAAACCGTTGATAGAGCAAATTTATTTGGACTAAAACGGTAATTTATGAAACCTAGGGATGAAAATGGTAATTTCTGACCCACGATAGGGACCAAAATTGTAATTTACTCTTTATATAATTTCGTGAGTGAGTGATAGTCAATCTATAATAACTTCTTATTATGTTAAACTTTAATGCATAACATATCCAACTGTTCATGACAATAATTATTACAAGTTTAGCTAAAAGTCATCCTAATCACAACATGATGATATGTAAATCGATCTAAGAGATAAGATTAATAAAAAGATTTAACGAAATCCACATGTCATCATCTTATGATATTAGAATTACTTTTTAAGAGGATATATATCATTTGATTACCAAAAAAAAAAGGTTTTTCTTACAAAAGTACATAACATATTAATTGCTTCATATTTTATAGTAATTTGACTTTTGTATTGCAAAGTTGAGCATCTTTTTCATACAATCGTACATGTTTGTATCAAATAGGTAAATCAATGATAAGACCACACTTTAGTTAGGCTTTGTGCACATGCAAGATGCCCCAAGGGCCAAGTCTAAGGCCAACATGTTGAGTAATCAATGGCTTGTGCCAAATGATCTTTCGAGGTTGAATCAACTTGTTTTTATATACATGTATGGTACATCAAATAAAGGTTGTAAGTTCAAGGCTCACTTGACACATATGATGTAAATAACAAAATGGTTATGTAAATTTGCAATCATCTATGAAAAAGAAATAATAAACACTTTTTTTTAGTGATCATCTATGATTTGATTGCTTCCTTGATTACGTTTCAATATCTTTGAACTTTAACATGTTGAATAAACGTTAAAGTCTTCCGAAATTTCGCGTGTTCCGTATTTCGAAGGAGAAATTATGAAAGTAGTAGTTGACAATTGACATCATAGTCCCACATATATGAGTGCGTAAAATTTTCACATAATGATAAAATGCGTTGGTCGAATTAAATCTGTACTAAAGGGATTTCAAGGTCCAAATCAAAATGATTTGCAATTTAATTATTAGGGTTTTTGAAATGATATTGGAAGCTCCAACAATTCATGAATTATGAATAATCATCCAGGCTAGGATTTGCTTACACTTGATTAGGAAGTATCAAATATTGATAGTGCTTCCCACAATAATTATGGGTTTTCATTTTGACAACACCCACCACAAACAAGTATTAAAACCACAATTGTGCTTGTCCTTGTAAATAAGCACTAAATATTTGCCATTAAAAGATAATCAACAAAATATGAGTTACAAGGTCTACAAAACAGACTTAAAAGCTTAATTTCAACTATTATCCCAACAAAGACTAAAAGAGCAAGACCTAGACCCGAAACCGAATTTCTAAGTATGTTTTCGACCCACAAACCCTGCATATTCTAATTGCTCCATGTTATCTTTGACAAACTCCAACAGGTCTTCAATCACACAAAAGAGACATTTTACATTTAACAAAACGAGAGCAAGTACCTGCGCGTTGCGGCGGTAAAATGATGAGTGTGATAGGTCATAGGAGGTTATATGTCATAGAGTGTCATAGCCAAATGCCTTAGTCGTACGGGCTCCGTTCTCGGATTTAAAAATTCGTCGAAAGTATATCGAATGACATCTCTAATGAAAGAGCATGGAATTTTAAGAACACCCATATAATTTTTATAATTTATCGATATACGGTTTTTGAGATAAAAGATTTTTAATGAATTAGAAGAATAAAATGATTTATGAAGGAGAGAGGAAAAAAATGATTAGTTGAGATTTGAAGAGAGAGAAAGGGTAGTATAGTTATTTTAGATAAATATAGAATAAATAGGATGACATTTTGGGGAAGTAAATGTTGAAATTAAATGTTGAAAAGTTGAAAGTTCAAAAGTAGATTTGCTTTATAATATAGTATAGATAAATAACATGTACAACTAACTGGTGAACACAAGGGGTTCAATTTCAAATTTACCCTCCCTGTCTCAACTAGATTCTATCTCTTTTGCTTGGTGTTTATTATTTCGTTGGGTTTCAAGCTGACTATATGAACCAAATAAAGCTCCAAGATCTGGAATCATCGGTATAGCACTACAACACAAGAGCCATAACTTTTCTAAAGAGTTGTCTCATGCCTGTCCTTGTTATGACAACTTGAAGGTATGGAAACCGAGTGAAAGTCACAACCTCCATATAGATTGCATATGGACCACCACGCGTGATGCTCAAATGTGATATCCGATTCCATTCCAATTCAGATTAAACATGATCATGGCTCTTAATTGACATTTTAAGCTAAAGCTGACCAGAAACTGGTTCCATGATCTGATACCTGCGTATGCAGTTTCTCAAATGCCAAAATTAAGACAACTGCAGAGGTTATTCTTAAAATGATAACTAAATTTGAGGCCGCCATTGAGATACTCAATGATAAAGATTGAAAACACCAAAAGTAAAGTGACAAGAAGTGGAGGGGGACCAAGAATCCACTCAACAAATGCGGGTCAATTATGCTACAAACGTATACATCTCAACGAAAAGATATGGGAAAATATCACGAAGCTGACAACATGCTAATGCCAAAGAACACCATCACCTGCATGTCATAGCATAATATCCAAACTGTTATTCTTCCACTCCACTACTTCTAGTAGGTAGGACCCACCTAATGTAGATGCAATGAACAACATATACGACACATGAAGGATTGAGATTACTTAAATCTTTACCCACATAGGAAAACTTAAGCAGTTTTGATTTTTTATCAGAATTATGGACCTACTAAAACCCAAAAAACAAAAACTCTTGCAGAAAAAGAAAAAGTATGGAAAAAAAAGAGTTAAGGGGTGTGTATGCTGTGGCAATCTTTTCATTTTTAATTAATAGTTTTGATGCACTGTAAAGCCTAGTTTTTAAGGGTATTCATATGCATACCTGGTGAATCACATAGGCCAACTGTTAGAGTGGAAATCTCTTCAAAGCCGGTGGGATTTTCATCTTGCTAGCATCCTAGTAGGATCACATCTACTTGAAACCTGTTTTGGAGCAAGACAAAGAACATAGGTGACAAGATGGAAATATCAGGCAGGTTAAGTGACAAATGTCATATTGGATCGGGTTGAAATGAGTATATTTAGAACCAGCTGAAACAGTCTGGAAGGGTTGATATGAGTTTCTTGAGTTTGGCTCATTCAGCCCGTATGAGATAAGACATAGCCCAATTCAACTCATTCAAGATTGCCACCTCTATTTTCTATGTTTCTTTCTCAGCATAGTGAAGACTCATTTGCATTTGCCCGTAGGCTTAGCCCTATTAGGCCCATAACATAAATATGTGTGCTGTTTTTGTGTGTACACAACGAATATTAATTCTAGTATATATATATATATATAGGGGCAGGATAAATTGAGTCCAGCTTATTTTGAGTCCAAAAAGGGTCCATATAACTTACACATGTGTAAGTCTCGCCGGAGATGGTCGCCGTCGCCGGAAAATCATGGTGGTGGTCGGAGATGATGGTGGTGGTGGTAGGAGGTGGTTGGAATTTGAGGACATGGAAGAAAATCAATGGACTCAAATTGGACTCAAAATAAGCTGGACTCATTTTATCTTTTCCCTATATATATATATATTCTTCTTCAACTTATGTTCATAATACAACCAATTTGTGTGCTATCATTATTCTTGAAATCAGCAAAATAATTAATGTGATAAAGTTATTTTGAATATCATCAACCATAATGATGCATACTGTACTAATGGTGGGGTGTACTACTGATATCTATATCCAAATCTAATCCACATATAAATACACATATCTCCAACATAATCTTTCACCAACTTCTGAAAAAACTAAAAAGAGGTCTCTAAGTACTATATTCATTGCAACTGTATAACCTCAAAAATGGCAAAACCTTTTCTTCTTGCTCTAAAGTTTTTCATGGTCTTACTAGCCGTTGTTTGGGTATTCATTTGGGTTATGAAACCAACGCAACTATGGACAGCAAAATGGAAAGAAGCCGAAGATGCTGCAAAAACTACTATTTTTGGTTCTAATGGTAAGATCTTGAAGTTAATAGAGGCTATAAATAAATATTAAACTTAAAAACATGAATTCTAAGATGGGACACCTACTTGCAGGTCTTGATTTTGCTGTTTTAACGTTCCCTATTATCGTTTCCATTATGATTGGATATGTCTACTTGCATTTTAAACCAAAGGAACCTAGGAGGAGGTATTTTATAGTAAGATCATACTGTAATATTATTTTTGATGATCAATTCATCAATTACCTCAAAGTGTTTCAGATCATTTCTATTTGAATGTCAGACGAGGGAGGAGTTTGATGACAGCTCTATCCAACCCAATCATCGCTAATAGTTTCGTGGGTGTTTTGTCTGCCATGGAAGTCATTGTCATCTCCATCTTCATTATCTTTCTAGCATGGACATTCTACATACGAATCTCTAATGATTTCGAGAAGATGATGCCTGTCAAATCAATGAAATTAAACATGTGAGTATCACGATTATAGACATGTGGTTAGCTTATGAGCCACTGTACTTGGATTCTCGTTAAACACAAATCATTATCCTCGCAGATATGTTGAAGAGTACTACATTTTGCAAGAATGAATGTTTCGGCTTAAAACTGACAACTATGATGCCTGTTTTGCATTATTTGTCCATAATTGCTTTCAAAACGCATATTCAAACATCACCATAATAATAGGGCACATTCTCATTCCCTATTTTCCACAGATGGCAATTCAAGATGTTTAGGGTAGCAACACGGTGTGGATTGCTTGCAGAAGCCTGCCTAGCTCTGCTTCTATTCCCCATCATGAGAGGAATGACTGTTTTTCGATTCTTTGGTATCCAATTTGAAGCATCTGTCCGATACCATATCTGGCTTGCGACTATGATGCTATCGTTCGCCACTTTACATGGGGCTGGCACTTTATTCATATGGGGTATCAAAAACCGGATTCAAGATGAGGTAATTTACCTTGATTTACCTTCATTAATCATTTTGAAAAAAGTTGAAGTCAAATGAATAATTTTTGAACTTCAAAAATGACATTATTTATTCATATTTTCAATAAAGCTAGTGAGAGATGCATTGAATTGAACTTTATCACAAAACTACAAATAGAAAAAACTGGTATGAACATTGCAGCAAACTTTATGTCACATTTTAATACTGAAAAGTCATGGGTTTGACCTGAAAAGCTAAATTGGATCTTTTCTTAAGCAATGGAGGTACAAGTGTTCACATGTCCATTACATTTTAATCCTCAAATCTAACTCACTGAACTTGGGCCAAAAAACAGAAACTACACCTAACCTTGATTTGCATGTAACCTAGGGTTAACCTCTATACACAAGAAGAAAAATATATATCATTACTGATTTTATGACAATCTCTAATTATCACAATTTTCCAAAATAACTCTTCTTTGAAGCAGTAAAAATAAAATAAAATACAGAAACTTGAAGGGGAATTAGGGATTTCAACAAAAAAATACTTGTCTGAACTCAAACCGTGAAGACAACTAAATATTTTTTGATTTAGTTCATCCAACATTTACAAGTATGAGATAAAAGTAAGACTAAATTGAAATATTTATAAATATTAATTAATACTAAATACTAATATAATATGTAAGTATATAGATAACTCATTTTTAAGAACAAACAATCATGCTAAGGTGTCCAGTTCAGTAAACCACCTTTAGTGAAAGTACTGAACTGAAAGTGAACCATATCTTGAGGTCAACCTCCGGTTAGCGGTTTAATTTAAGTTGAAGTGTTGAAGAGTCTTTTATCAACAGTCAACACACCATGGGGAGGAGAATTTTAAACTATATTATCTAAGTGTATATATAATGACTCATTTTTGTTGTTTTTACTGAGAAAAAACAGATATGGAAATGGCAGAAAACTGGAAGAATATACCTGGCTGGGGAAATATCACTTGTTGCGGGATTAGTCATCTGGATCACATCGCTTCCACAAGTGAGAAGAAAAAGATTTGAAATCTTCTACTACACACACCACTTGTATATCATCTTCATCATTTTTTTCTTGTTTCACACTGGAGACCGTCATTTCTACATGGTATTCCCTGCCATTTTTCTTTATGTCATCGAGAGGTTACTCAGAATTATACAATCAAGGCCAGAAACGTGCATTCTTTCTGCTCGAATCTTCCCTTTCAAAGCTATTGAAATTTTACTACCAAAAGAGCCAGGTAAAAATTCCGCTACGTATTAGTCAATTTGTCTTAGATGTGGCAGTTCGAGTTTCGACCCAACTGTTCGGGCTATGCTTTGATTTAAGTTAAATCAGAAAATTACCTAAAGAGTAATCAAGTCAAAAAGATGGTCGAACTGGTAGAAAGCCGGCCACAACATGCATCTTTTATGCATATAGCATCCTAAATCATTTTGTTCAAATAATTATAGTAATTATACTTCTATAGTTATATAATAACTGAAATATATTAGTATTATTATAAGTAAAACTGACACACTAGCTACGTAGCTATTTTAAAGCCTTACCTTTTCACACAAAAAAATGACTTTAAAGATATGTTATATGCAGGACTCAAATATACCCCAACAAGTATAATCTTCTTAAAGATACCGTGCATTTCCAAGTTTCAATGGCATTCTTTTAGTATAGCTTCCAGCTCCATTGTTGATGATGATACACTGTCTGTGATCATTAAATGTGATGGATCATGGACAAATTCTCTTTATGATATGGTCCAGGGAATGCCGATTGATGGTCATCAAAGAGTACATAGGTGCATTCCGGTTTCGGTTGAGGGACCATACGGACCAGCATCAACCGACTTTCTAAGGTACGAATAGATGTAGCAATTTCGAGTTATTTACTAAGGAATGATTGATCAGGTTAGGACTCATCTCTAACGGGTAAAAATATTTAAAAGAAAAGGCGTCAAGCAGGTAGATGCTAAGCCACAGTGTACACTAAATGCATAAATCCTCTCAAAATCATTTTATTCCAACAATGATACTGTTTTTAATACTGTTATTTTTGTAATCACATTTGACAGCTAATTATTGATAACAACATGGAAAATAATCATTCATTACTGAAGATTTTATTCTTCCATCTAACTTTCTAATTTATACTTCCAGCAAATATGATAGTTTGCTTCTTGTGGCTGGAGGAATTGGGGTAACTCCATTTTTGAGTATATTGCAAGAAATTTTTTCTGCTCACAGAAAGAATTTCCCGACAAAAGTACAGCTGGTTCATATAATGAAAAATCGCACTAGTGTTGGACTACTGTATTCGCTTCTACCTCTTCTCACGAACAAAAGCACCAACGAATTTCAACTAAAGCTCAAGGCATATGTCACCCAAGAAACTCAATCTGGTGCAACGATTAGTGAACTGATATATGAGTTTTCTCAAGTGGAAACACTCAGTTTTGACACAGGGAATATAAGTTACTCTCCAAATGGCTATGGAAGCTCACTTTCAATGGCTGCTATTGTCGGGTTCTCTTCCATTTTGTTCTTTGTTTTGATAGTCATTTTCAGTAACGTCTTTTTATCTCATCCTAAAAAAGCTTCTTCCAAAGAGAAAAATACTTCAGTAGTTGATCTTATACTTATATTCTCATTCGCTCTATCCATTATCATCACTGTAATTGTGTTCTTAGTTTTGAGACTGAAACAATTGAGAAAACAGCATCCACCAATAGCATTTAAGCATAAAGAAAAAGAACTGCAAGCAAGTTCCATCCAATCAAGAAATTTTGATGGGCATGAACTTCATTTTGGATCAAGGCCCGACTTCCACGGTACATCTTTCTTAAGGCTTATTATATTCATTATTATATTGAAATGCAACTAGTCCATATATTTATTATCAAACTTCGCTTGATAAAATACAGATAAAAGAAAATCCACCCACTGTGATCATAAGGTGTAAAAAACAGTGAGTAAATAGAAAAAGAGAAAAATGACTATAACTACTTTGACCCTAACAAAATCAACCTCTTAAAGCTTACTACGTCTTAATTCCAACCCTCCACTTCGTTAGACCAATTAAAGGTTACAATCTCAGCTCAAATTTGGGTGAAGGGGCAATTTGGGATATACTTTACCTTGAGATGTCAAATGGGTAAAAACTTTCTCTACAACAAAAATGGCTTGCACCAAGCAACTAGGCAAACGGGTCGAAAGTCCCCGAAATTGTATTCAAAATGTATTAAACCTTTTAATTGTTCTATTTTTAAAATCAGATCATCATTATAAGTTTGTAACATTAATTAGAGGTGGGAGAAAATATGGCAGCTGGCCCGTTTTGACATGTTATCCAACCAGCCCCCTTTGCCACCGTTACTAAGTACACTTATGACTTACCTAAATGCTCTACGACCATTAAGGAATTCTCTTATGTACCTATCCCTTTTATAAACTAAGAATCTAACATGTGAATTGACAGATGTATTCACAAAATTTGCAAATGAAACGGGGGGATCCAATGTAGGGGTCTTGGTATGTGGACCAGAAGAAATGAAGGAATCAGTAGCTTCATTTTGCCAGTTAAGTTCTCAAGGTTCAATCAATGATGCTCAAAGAAAGAAACCTTACTTCAATTTCCACTCCCTGAACTTCACTCTTTAGGAATGTATCTATAAGTTGTAACGATACAAGTAAAAACTTTGTTTGATTGCATAGATAAAACTTGATCATAGATTATCAGCATAGGTGTTTGGTAATCCATCTGTGCAAGTATGGTAGTCATAGTCATTTTAGTCTTTAAGAGAGATGATCTGTAACAATCTTGACCTACAAGATTAGCTATTTATAGCTGAATGATGTGTATATTTAAAGTTATATGGTCAGTGCATCACTAAGTCGTATGTCTTTGCATTGGAGTTCTTGTCTGGAGATACAGAAGTGGACAAAGGACCGGGACCGGACGTAAACTAGGCCATAAACCCGTCCCTGGAAGATATTGGCTTGGTTAATGGCCCAGCAGTTATAGTTTGGCATGAAATCCTATGAGAGAACCAGTTAAATTCTAGATAAATGAGGTACTAGGTAAGGCCAGATTCGATGAGCTAAAATGCTAGAATTTACTTTTTCCCTTTTTTCTTTTTGTCCTTTTGTGTTGTTTGAGGTAGATACTAGATAAACGATGTTAATTCAATTTTACACGTCTAATTACATGTTCTAAAATAAACAAATAATTAGCATGATATGGACACAATACTAATTCCAATGGGGTCCATGGCTGCAGCAACCAAAGTTGAATATAATTATTCAAAGAACATAGTCAGCCATAAATTAATAAAGAGGAAAGGTAGCTTAAGACTCTAATAAACATACAAGTTTTTGCTTATTAATGCAACTCAATCCTCATTACTTATTTTTGATCAACTTAGAGGTGGCAAGCTCAACTCATTAACCTGAAAAGATGGTGGTGGGCTCTAACCCTGCGGATTTGGTTAACCACATGTACAACACCACATGTTTACAGAAAGATAGTTATTATAGATGATCTCAAATTTTTTTTGATAAAAACACCTTTGCTAAGCATGCACAAGCCATATGTCAAACGCGTTGAAAATTTCTTAAAGTGTTATCAATCTTAGTATTACAACCTCCTAAATCATTTTATATGAAGAAATTAGATGATTGTTTTAATAGCATACTTTAATAATAAGATTTCATTGGTACTCATTTTGCCACAAATAACAGGTGCATAATACGCATGAATTAATCCAATTTTGCAGAAAATGAAACAAAATTTCAAGAAAAAAAAGATGTATAGATGTAATGAACAAGATGCAATCAGGATTGCCCTAAACAATGAGGACAAATCATGTCAGCATTTTCTAACAATAATAAACAGATCAAACTCTGAAATATAATACAAAAGTGAAGGAAGAATATAGTTACAATGGAAGTGACAGTGGCCGTGTTGGTGGTGGTTATGGCGATGGCTCTTTTTTACTTTCTTGTAGCATAATTGTTGGAGCAACAGAGGTATCCTCGCCCAACAAGATTGCCACTACCTCGCTCATAGTCGGCCTGTGTTGTGGGTCAGGGTGGCAACAACTTAAACCGAGTTTCAACACCCCTTCCATCTCTTCCACTAGATACTGCCCCTTAATTCTTTGATCTGCAAGCTCCCCTAACTTTCCCTCCGCATACTTCTCTCTAACCAAATCCACCAAAATCATATCCTCCTCCCTCTCCTGCCATGTTTCAATAGGTTTCCGCCCACACGCCACCTCTAGCACCACCACACCAAAGCTATAAACATCACTAGATGCGTTTGGTGATGCCAGCATAGCTAGCTCGGGAGCCAGATATCCGAGTGTACCCACGACTCTTGTAGTCCCGGGCTCCTCCCCTTGTGCATACAGCTTTGCTAATCCAAAATCACCCAACCGGCCTCTCATATCCAAATCCAATAACACATTACTCGACTTGATATCTCTATGCACCACCACTTGTTCCCACCCATTATGTAAATAGTTCAAACCCTCGGCTACATCCGCCAACACTTTCTTCCGGCCTTCCCAACCCAAAACACTCTTCGGTTTATCAAAAATCCATGTATTAAGACTTCCATTCGGCATGTAATCATAAACAAGCAATAACTCATTCCGTTTTCTACACCAACCTTTCATCTGAACCAAATTCTTATGCTGCAGCCTACCCATACTTTCAATCTCCGCCATAAATTCCTTCAATCCTTGTTTGGAATCATGATTCACACATTTCACAGCCACTTCCGTCTTATTACTCAATGTCCCCTTATAAACTTTACCAAACCCACCCGCCCCAAGAAGTTCACTATCTGAAAACCCATTAGTAGCTTCTTTCAACTCCTCATAAGAATACCGATGAGGCCAATACTCAAGCTCCCAATCTTCAACCTCATCCTCTTCTTCATCCTTCTTTCCCCAATGTACACAAACATAATAACCAAAACCTACCAAACACAAAAACCCCACCACCGACCCAATAATCACACCCGCTTTCCCACCACTCGACAAACCAGACCCAGACCCTGACCCTCCCCTCCCTAAAAAAACCGGAAAACCAGTGGTATTAATATCCCTAGCCACACCCGTATCACTAAAACTCCAAGCTAAAATCCTCTGCGCCTCAACCCAAGTCGTCTTAGAAGCAGAAAACCCAACATACATCTCCCTAGACACAAACTCCCGAATCCTCGAATTCCTATACGTCAACAACGGCCTAACCGGTCTACCTATCCCAACGGGCGCAATCCTTACATTAAACTCTTCCCTAACCCCATCAAACTCAATCCAAGCATGAACATTTTGCCCGTTTCGCATTTCAACACTAACGAAACTACCATTTCTACTATAATAACCAGCAGACACATACTCCTCAGACTGAACATTATTCAAATCAATCCCAACATGATTATTATTACTCTCATTAAACTCGGTATTCAAACCGGTATCGAATTCCACCGCAATCAGCGGCGCGACATTTCGCGACGGCGAACCGGTGAAAAGCCCTAAATACTGGCCGCCGACGGCGCCGTTGGGCTCAGTAGAATTCGATAACACAAAAGTGAGACCAAAACCTGGTGTGGAACTATCTTCAGGCAATATTGAGAATACAAATTGAGTTGAAAATGAAGTTAATGTTGAGTTAGTTATACCTGAGCCGGATGAATTGGATCCGGGTCGGATCATTTGAATAGGAGTGGAGTAAAAGGCTCGGCCGATTGACCATTGATTCGAGTCGTTAGAGAGACGGATGGTTGGCGGTTCGAAACGTGCGTCCCGGATTAATAGGAGGTTGTTAGTGGTGGTTGTGAAGGAGTTGTATAGGAAGTCTGTGGCGGTTATTGGTGGTGATAGATATAGGAGGATTTGTATGTATAGAATGATGATTGTGAGTGTGTTCATTTTTGTGAAAATTGAATTGGTGTGATTAGAGTTGAGGTTTCATGATGGTGGTTTTAAGGTATGAATAATTTGAGCTGGTTTGAATTATTGTGTGAAAACATGGGGAAGTATCATGTAGAGTTAAATGTACGGATCGTCCATGTGATTTACACACAACATCATCTTTCGTCCTGTGCTTTCATATTATACAGCCGTTGTCCTTTACAGGCGGATAAGAGTCAAGGTTAGTCCTTTAAGATAACGGACGTTTGATGGATTCCGTTAACCCTCTACACGTGACCTACATGTGAGGGTAATTGCGTCTTTTCTGCCCATAAAGGACTAAACTTTATAATTGTTTCTCTTCTTCCTTCCTCTTCATCATCTTCATAATATTATCTTCATATCCATCCATTTCCAATTTAAGTCAGATTCAAAATCATCATCATTTTCATATCCAACCATTTCCTTATTCAATCAAAAACCAATTTAAACTTTAATCAATATCTCTATCATCAAAATCCAAATTTAATCTATATTTTATCTCTATCTCTATAATCTATATATCTCATCTCATAACATAAATCAAAATCCAGATTTGAACATACATCACATACTGAAATCCAGATCTTGTGGGTGTTTGAACGAGATCAAGTGGAGCAGCAGCCGCAGGTTTTGTGTTCCACTTCGTCACACAACCGCAAGCCAAACTCTTGTGGGCACTAGCCACTAGGCAGATGTGGGTGGCGGTGGTTGGGGCAAAGGTGGGAGACGGCGGTTTGGGGCAGAGGTGGGTGGCGACAGTTGTGGTCAGCAGGTGGATTGTTTCCGATGGGTAGGTGGTGATAGTTGTCTCCGGTGGTTGACTGCGGTGGTGGTGGTTGTCTCCGGTGGCGACGGTTGTGGTCAGCTGGTGGTGGTGGTTGTCTCTGGTGGATTTCATCATTAAATTCATTTGGTGAAGAAAAAATAAAATCAATTGAAACTTTATTTCATACACATCCAAATGGCAGAATCTTCGTTAGTGAAGTTGATTAGAAGTGATGTTATGCTGGTTAGATTGATAAGATTTGGGTTTTAATTATAAAGCTATGTACTGATAATATGGTGGAGTTTGCATAAATGGATATCAAAGGAAGCTTTTACTTTACACCATCACATACGAATCGGCTACAACTTGGAGCATATATACATATATATGTATGTAATTTTCACTTTTAGGATTTTTATATATTGGGGTTGGATTTGATGAAATTAGTTTATGGGTTTTATGATTTAATGGGAACTAGAGATGGGTTTTAATGAAAATTGATTAATGATTATGATTTGAGGATGTGTATTGTGTGTGTATGAGAAATATAAAGATTTGATGATGATGAGTTAGTTTCTGGGTTTTGTAATGCAAGAGGTAGAAGAAGAAGGAAAAGGCATATCATTTTTGGTCCTTTAGATGCGTAAAAAGACATAAGTGTCCTCACGTGTAAGTCACGTGAACCCACTAACAGAAGGCATTTAATTGCCGTTATCTTAAAGGACTAACCTTGACCCTTATCCGCCTGTAAAGGACGACGGCTGATAATATGAAAGCACAGGGACGAAAGGTGATGTTGTGTGTAAACCACATGGACAATCCGTACATTTAACTCTATCATGTATGTATGTATGTAGCCATGTAGGTAATGATATGGTTAGGGAACCCATATTTGTACCACAAATTTTTATAAATCTACCACACTGTACAACTGAAATAACACACAGTACAAGTATATAATGCATAATGGTGGTGAGTTTATTAATAGTTGTGGTACGATTATCAATTCCCAATGAAATATATTCGCTTTGTTTTTGTATGAAAAGGATTTGATTGATTAAAGAAGGTATTAGTCAAACATGTCATCTACAAGTAACAAGAGTTGGTCATTTGGAATAGTCAAAACATCCTTTAAATAGCAAGATATAGTAGGTCACCTGGAAGGAAATTAAATTTAAAAAAAAAAAAAAAAGAACAATGTTCTATGACTTCTATCTAGAATTCTAGATGTTTAATTGTTGTATATATAAAAAAAAAATATTAAGAAACATATTCTATGTAGCTAATTGTTTTAGTCCTATACAATTAGGTTTTACTGAGTATAAGCCATGAGCGATTTCTTCCATATATTCCATGTTTGCAGCACCAAGAGCTGGAAAGAAGAATCATGTTGGTCAAGTGCAAGTTAATTATGTGACGATGTCTATAGTTAAGAATATCTTTGATCGGAATGGCATCATGTACAGTTAGTAACTGAAAGCGTCGACATTGAGGGGATACAACATACTACAATAGTATTTATTTTTGTATCACATGTATCGAGAGCAAATTGTAGGCAATCAGCGATACACATTTTAGTTGGCATAGCTATGTATTGAAATACAAACTTAACAACTCTTGTTTTATTGAAACCATCGAAACTAATTTATGGTTAGTCCCGTATTATGCATATTAGCATGTATCATCCTACATACTAGGCTAACTAAAGAAGAAGCTGTAGATATATGTATATAGAGTTAATTACACTTTTCGTCCCTGTGGTTTGTACCAACTTTCACAGACCGTCCTTGAGATCACGAAATTACGTGTTTCATCCTTGGGTTTGGAATTCTGTTAACAAGTTTGGTCCAAGCCATTAACGGAAGTTAAAAAATTGCTACTTACAATTTTGGTCCGAGGGTATATTTGTCATTTTAACCTTATCTTTCTAAAAAAAATAAAAAGAATGTATCTAGCAGCATCATCATTATCATCAATATCAATAGATCTAAAGTAAAACATAAACTCAACTCCAAAAAACAAAACCAAACAAAACAGATTTATACACAAACATTTTCCCTTAAAATGTACTCCATTTATTTTGAACCTTCATTTTACAACAACAGGTTGGAAATATGATGAAAGAAAAAATCCAAATTAACAAATGCGGTCCTGGAAAGCAGACATCTATATCTCTGTCTAATATTTTTATATATGCATATATCTATATCTATGGAAAGCATAGATCTAAAATGTAACACACAACAAACATCCAAAGAATAACAACATAGATCTGAGGTAGCTACCGCCGTCGGCGTCTTTCCGGCCAACCGTCACCGGCCTATTTTCCGGCCAACATCCTGCCGTCAGATCGCTCCAAACAAAAAATGGGTCTGTATATTTTTGAATTTGTTTTCAAAATCCAACACTATCAATGGTGATAGCGTTCAATGGATATGATGTCAGATCAGGAAGTGTGATGAAGATAAGAGGGAAGTCATAGATACATATATGGATATAAATATAGATCTGGTCTCCCTTCCGATGCAACTTCCGCTGCTGCCGTCGACACAACTACCACCATCGCCTCTCTTTTCTACAGTATTTTCCTTTATTCAATTCAGATCTGGTCTATACATATATATATGGGTGTTAATAAAAATGGTTTTGACGGGGTGTTAAGTTTCCCGGTAATGTATATAATACAGATACATGTATTTGGAAGAAATCAAGATGATTATATTTGAGGATTAGGATTTGAGAATGTAAGGGGGCGGCTAGCAATAAACAAGAAATCATCTCTCTTTTTTTGGAAGATGTCAACGCAACAACAGCTTTGAATCTTTGGTGAAGCCACTTTTGTTTTTATTCCATCATGAGTCGTACAAGATATGTACACTATAATAATGTACGGAAGCAAATCTTCAAGTTTTGGGTATATGGTGTTTTTGTTTTATAGATTTATATTGTATTGGTTTGTGTTTTGTTTTTCAAAGATTTATATTATGTGTTTTTTAGATCTAAAAAACAATATGCTTATATAATTTATCTGGACATAAAATTTGAAGATGAAGATAAAATCCATAAATGTATATGAAGAGGATGATAATGATGATGATTTTTTGTTGTTGATATTGAAGATCTGGAGAATAAGTAATCAAATAAGGGTTAAATACACGTTTTGGTTCTTTAACATTATAAATGACCATTATACCCTCATGTGCAAGGCACATGTCTGGCTTAACGATTTTTTTAAACGTCCGTTTGGGTCGTGGACTGAACTTGTTAATAGAATTCCATACTCAGGGATGAAACACGTAATTTTGTGATCTCAGGGATGATATTTGAAAGTGGGGCAAACCACAGGGACGAAAAATGTAATTAACTCATGTATATATGTTATTAGTTTGGAAAGAAAGCCAAACTTGGCTTATATACAAAACAAAGTCAAAATGCAACTATTAACTAAAGCCAAACATTTGCTCATTCCACCAAATCTTAAAGAACACAAGGTATTGTATGTTGACTCTGGAGAGTCCATCGAACAAAAAAAACAACTATATTGAATTGAGATCAATGTAAGGTCTTGAATGAAAGATTCAAGAGCGAAGATAAGGAAATTGATGGTCAAACAAACACTTAATGCATTGAACTAAAGTCGATTTATATAATTCACAATCAAACAAGAACCAGTCTTGTTGATTTAATCAAAATATTTTCATCCATCAATTTGTAGATGGCTATGTTTCGATTTTTGTCCAAGTTTGAAAGTCACATAGCATATTCTTTTTTAGCTCCATATGTTGGTGTAGCAATGTAGCTTCTTCGATGTCTTTATTATAATTATCATTATTATTGTTTACACGTTATATTAGTACACGATTGAAATTGTCCAAGTGTTTGGATGATCGATACACTAACAAAACAAATAAATTGCAAAAATATATTTAGACTACATGTAACTTTTTCTTTGGTGACAGCTGAAAAGGAAACGAACAAGAGACAAAGAGAGGTGTAAGGCTTCAAATGAGCAAATTTTTATGACGCATAAATTGCTCCCTGCGAATTGGTTTACTGACTTTTGCTTCTTGTTATCTTTGACAAGTGTATTATTGATATGGTAGGATGATGTGAAAAAATATAAAGAGGCATGCTACAGTGACTCACAATTTACTAACAAGTTTTTTACAAACTTAGCTGGATTGTGATGTGGCCATCCACGTCATCTCATTTCACTCATCTATGATTAAAAAAAGAAAATGATTAATCCTCCTAAATGTTAGCCTAAAAATCCTTCTAAAACCATGTGAATGTGACAAATGGATTCCATTTATTCTCTTTCCTAATCTCCCCTTGAATTTCCACATGTCACCATCCTATGAATTAAGAGGATTTTTAGGCGTATGAATTAGGAGGATTAATCATCTATACTCCTTTATAAAAATTATCACACCCCTCATTTTTAGAAATAGTTACACAATAGTTACATACAGAATTACTAAATTACCCTTAATAAACACCCACTATGGAAAGAGTTTTTATAAAATACCAAATTTGCCCTTAATGAATTAATTTTTACTCTAAACCTTTATTTTAATAATTAACACTTTAAGCCCTTGTCTTCTAAAAATTTCCACTATCACAATTATATCAACCTACACCACTTGACACCGCCACCAATAGTACCATCACCGACACCACTAGACCGCCTTCCCCACCACCGACGCCGCATTGCGCGGGTACCATGCTCGTTCCCCTTAAAGAAACTATATACATGTTATAACTCAACCTTTCATTCTTTCTCTTTCTTAAATCTAAATCTCTATAAACTACAACAACAACAACAACAAAGACCCAATCCCTAGACGGGGTACGGGGGAGGTGAGCTGTAGACAGTCTTACCCCTACCCAAAGGTAGAGAGACTGCTTCCATAAGGACCTCCGGCCACAAAGAGGTGAAAGTCAAAAGTGTAAAGAGTTTAGTTATCATACATGTCGGTCGCCGATAGCAAAGAAGGAAAATACCTATCTGTTAGCGTGGGGGGAGTAGCAAGCATGCAACCTAACATACTTTAGCACAGGTTCGACAATACATATACACCAGCCAACATGGGATAAGGAAACAACAATGCATACCTGCATATAAAAATGGAACCAACCATGCAAGAAAGATAATTGGTGCTAAACATCCTATGAAACAAAGTACTAAGGCCGCCTAGCTAGACTAAATCGTATTCCTCACATATACTCTCAAACCCCTAAACTAATCCTAGTCCTCTAAATCCTCTCTCATTGGTCATGTCCTCCGACAAACAAGCATTTTGGGGTCAGCCTAGCGTGACCTCCCCCCTCGGTTTATGCCTACCTCTACACAAGGCCAAAACCAATACGGAGGTCATAGAAAACCAAAGTCTAAGTAACAAGTCTAAGTAGATAGTCTACATAATCTAATCCCATATGCCTTTCGCCCCTTGTCCACGTCCTCCGCCAGGGACCTCCTTTGGAGCATTTTGTATCCTGCCCTTCTCCCTTCATCGACCTACCTCTTAATATGTTAGGTCAAACCCCTCCGTAACATCGAGTCACCTTAGTTGGGCCCGTTTCTCCAGGCCCAACCATCCCTCACATCCTTGGGCAAAGCCATATGGGAAAAGATGTCGATCTTAGTCACTCAGCGATCTACCCTAACCTAATCCTCTACTCTAATCCTAGTTCTCCAGGCCGCCCTATCCGACGTCATGTCCTCCGATAAGCCAAGTTCTTTTAGGTCCTTCGCTAGTCGCTCCTCCCACCTCATCTTTGGCCTTCCCCTTCTTCTTACGCCGTCAACTTGGATAGATTCTGCTCTCCTTAGTGGTGCAGCTTGGTCTCTTCTCCTAACATGACCAAACCATCTTAAGCGTTCTTCCCTTAGCTTGTTAATGATGGACCCTACTTCAAGTTCGTCTCTAAAAACTCCTGTGGGGATCCTATCTTGATAATTTCTTCCCGCAGGTCCACCTTAGCATCCTCATCTCAGCCACCTCCATCCGGGACGCTTGGGCTTTCGTCATCGGCCAACATTCTGACCCGTATAACATAGCCGGTCTAATAGCCACTCTGTAGAACTTGCCTTTCAGTTTTAGCGGGATCCTCTTGTCGCACATGACTCCAGAAGTTGCTCTCCACTTCATCCACCATGCTTGGATCCGATGTGTCACGTCTTCATCTATCCTCCCCGATTTGTGTATCATTGATCCTAGGTATCTACAAGACTCCTTCGGACACAATATCCGCTCCCCAATGCGAATATCCTCATCCCCATTATGTCTTATCTCCTGCTTATCAAAGTCACACCGTAGGTATTCTGTCTTCTCTCGGCTCACACACAAACCATTGTCTTCAAGGGCTCCTCTCCAATTCTCTAACCTACGGTTTAGCTCCTCCTTTGATCTTGCAAATAAGCGTGATGTCATCAGCAAAAATCAGGCACCACGGTAGTTCCTCTTGCAGGTCACTCGACAACTCGTCTAAGATCAAGGTAAAAAGGTAAGGGCTAAGCGCGGAACCCTGGTGTAGTCCCCTCTCTACCGAGAAAAGCTCTGTCTTCCCCACAGGGGTGCGAACACCGGTCCTTGCCCTGTCGTACATATCCCTGATAACACTAAAGTACCTCCCAGTAACTCCTTTCGCTTGTAGCGTCCTCCAAATCAGCTCCCGTGGTACACTATCGTATGCCTTTTCCAAATCTAGAAAGGCACAGTGTAGGGCTTTTTGTCTTTCCCTATACTTCTCCATAAGGCTTCTGGTGATGTGAATCGCCTCCATCGACGACCTCCCTGGCATAAATCCGAATTGGTTCTCTGCCACCTTCGTAACCCTCCTAAGCCTCATCTCGATCACTCTCTCCCATAGCTTCATGGTATGACTTAGGAGTTTTATGCCCCTATAGTTGCTACAACTCTGCACATCCCCCTTGTTCTTATAGATAGGTATAACCTCACTAAGTCTCCATTCTTCTGGCATCATTGCACTCGTCCAAATCTTGTTGAAGAGGCTTGTCAACAAGCTTATCCCCGCGTCCCCCAGGCATCTCCATGCCTCAATAGGAATTTGATCTGGGCCTACTGCTTTGTTTCTCCCCATTTTCTTTAAGGCGAACCTTACTTCCTCTTGGCTGATCCTCGTGGTATCGCCGTCGTCGTAGCGTGTGTCTGAGTGTATACCGTCAACTCCTCCTTCACTTTGCCCCGACCCCTCTCCCATTAAAAAGGTTTGCGAAGTACTCTTCCCATCTTTTCCTAATGTCACCCTCCTTCACAATGCTCCGTCCGCTTTCGTCTTTTATATAAATGACGTCTCCTAAGTCTCTACGTCTTCTCTCCCTTGCTTTAGCTATTCTGAAGATATCGTTTTCGCCTTCTTTGGAATCTAATTTCTTATACAGTTCTTCGTACGCTCTTTCTTTTGCTTTAGCTACACTCTTCTTTGCTTCTTTCTTGGCTTCGTAGTACCTCTGCCTTGCCAAGGACCAGTCTTCATTTGTCCCGTTCCGGCGGCTCTTGATAAGCTCTCTAAAGCAACTATGTTTTGTCGCGACCTTGGTCTGGACTTCTTCGTTGATCCACCAAGATTCCCTACCTACTTTACGCTGCATACATGTACCTCTGGTTACCCCTAGTACCTCCTTCGCCGTCTCCCTCATGCCCTCTGCCAAGTGTGTCCACAACTGATCAGCATCCATATGCGAACCGTCTTGGATCTCCCTTGTGAACCGCTTGCTTGTCGTCAACCTAAACGTCTCTGCTGCTTCACCTCTTAGGTTTTTCCAAAGGATTCTTGGCTTTACGACCTTCTCTATCTTGGTTGGTCGTCTACTCGAGAGCAAATCTATGACCAACAGTCTATGTTGGGAGCACCAATCCTCTCTAGGGAGGACCTTGCAATCTTTGCAGGCCCTAAAGTCGCCTTTACGCACCAGGAAGTAATCAATCTGGGTGTAATCTAAATCTCTATCTCTTCTAAAAATCACAGACCCTCAAGATCTCCCTCAATACACAAATAATCAGGGATGTTTGGTTTTTGTGGGTTTTGGGTATTTATTTTCCCAGGTTTTTCTTAATATTTTTCATGTCTTTTAAGGTTATTCATATGAGGAGCGGGGTTTTATAGGTCGACTTTGGTGTTCGGTTTTCTTTGTTGATTGTGCAAGTCATTATCCTAATCCCAAGGGGTTTCATTTTCTAGAGGCATCTCAAACTATTGTAATGCCTAAATCAAATATTTAAAAGGGGCCGTAATGATTATTAAAGACCAGGGTAATTTCTATTAGTATTCAATTTATAGGCATTTTTTGCCCAATCTTTGTCAAAATTACGAAGTCATTTTATCAGTGCATATACTGATATACATATGGAATCTTTAAATATAGGAATTATAGCAAATTCGTATTTTTTGATGATGACTTGGTAATGGTGATCTATCAGAATGTTGTAATAACCTTTTATCATAATCAATAATCCTTGATCAAAATTCAATAATAACCCTTGATGATAACCCGATAACAACGCGACATCATCCAAAGGGGAGAAAGAAAGGACAAACAATCTGATAATATCTTCATCTTCATCATGTAATAAAGAAGAAACATTTGAAGATTGATTTATGTTGATGGGTAGTTTGTGTTGTGGAAAAGATTTTATAATAGGTAGGGGTGAGCAAAAACCGAACCGAAAAACCAAAAACCGAAAAACCCCGACAAAACCGAACCGGAAAAACCGAAAACCGAACGAAAACCATTGGTTTGGTTTTCGTTTTCTAAAAACCGAACGGATCGGTTCGGGTTTCGGTTTCATATGCCAAAAAACCGATTAAAAACCGAACCGAACCAAATATATTTTAATTTATTTTATATTTATATCATATTAAATTTATATTTATTACTTATAATTTGTAAATATGTTAATATATTTAAACTTTTTGTTTTTTTAGTGTACAAATCTATATAAATTGTATGTTTTAGATGAAAACGTACAATAAAATCAATTCGTTTATAAAAGTTATACCAATTTTAACACCTAAAAAATATAACTAGTTAATAAAAAGCATCTCTATATTTTAGTTTCTATATCATATTTTTTTTTCTTAACAATTGAAAGTTAAATTTATAATATAATAAACAAAAAACGTAAAAAAAAAAATTATAAAAAAAACCGAAACAAAACCGAAACCGATCCAAACCGAACCGGAAAACCGACAAACCGAACCGAATAAAAACCGAATTCAATGGTTTGGTTTTCTAAAAACTGAATGGATCGGTTCGGGTTCCGGTTTTAAGCAAAAACCGACCCAAACCGACCCATACTCACCCCTAATAATAGGGGAAGAAGTTAGGAGCAAAGAAAAACCATAACCTTATGTGTAATACTAATATATTAGAGTAAAGATGGATTATTTAACCTGGGTTAATTTTTTAAACTATATTTAATGATGTGGATGAGCCACATCACCCTCCATGTTAGTTAGTAAAAAATTGTTAGTAATATGTTAGTCATTATAATATTTTCCAAATAGAAAATTGAAAACCTGTATGAAAAACAGTATGTTAGGACCAGTTTTGCTGAAACTGGCCAGTCTCCAGTTGCATCTGGAGACTAAGAAGATTTATCCAGAAATATATTGAAGTCCAGTTGCAACGTACAGTTAACGCAACTGAAGACTTCCTCCAGTTGAGATCTGACCAGATGAAGAATCATTTCAGTTGAAGTCGAAGACAACAAGTGGAAGATAAAGAATGACAATGGCAGCGAAGCCCAGTTGACATTCTACTCAGACACAAACTGGAGAACATCAGTGTAAAGTACTTACAAAGCTTTACACTGATTACGAGGAAAAGACCTTTATGCTTTATGTGCTATTACACGGATAAAATGATTTATCTATGTATAAAGTACAAAAGGTACATAAAGCAGGTTGAGTAAAGTTACTTTATTCTGTAACTTTACACAGCATTTTAAGGAATTAAATGATATTCCTTAAATGCTCTCAACCATATTTGTACGGCCAAAGTTGACATCCCAATGTCAACTTTGCCTATAAATAGAGGTCTTTGCACAACAAGAAAACAACTTTGCAAACCTGCAATATTCTTGGTGAACTTGTGCAATATTCTCTCAATCGCAAAAAGGAACATTTCACAACTTTAAGTGTTTCGATTGTTGATGTGTGAAATCTAGTTTAAAATTTATAACAAGATCTACCGCTAACTGACTACAACACACTTACGGGCAGTGTACCCGTTCGTATGTAATATAGCTAACTGGCAAGACCAGGATCGAACACAAGGACTGATTGTTGTACTAAAGGTTGTAAAAATGTGAAACAAGTAAAAAGTTTGGTGTGACCGAATTGTCACTTTGCGTTTCTGAAAACTATGTAATCAACAAGTAAAATAAAGTACTCAACCGATATTAATCGAGAGCACGCGAAAAGAGTTTGAGTTGTAAACAAATAATTAAAAAGTCATCTATGTCGAATCCGCTACACAAAAGTCTAGGTTGCATATGGGTTAAGCTCAAAATTCTTTAATGTTGGTGATAATAATCGTGATAAGACAAAAACACAAACGGGTGCACCTAGTTTGTAAAATCGACTAAATCACCTAACCAATTCAATTTCTTGCAACAAGTGGTACCACCAACCCTATTACAATTCCTTGAACTAACTAGTTTGTTTGATTATTTAAGTAACAATTTTATCTTTGTGAAAGAAACGTGGTACCACCATCCGTTAAATCCACTTAACAAAATAATTTCTATTAGACTTGTATTATTTACTATCATACCATGACCTAGCAAGAGTTATTCATAGACAAACAACTAAAACAATACTTGCATTCAACTAGTACCACTATCGAAGAACACAATTATCACCAAGAACACAAGTTTAAGTAGAAGAAATCACTTCATTAAGATCTTTGACAAAATGTTAAGTAAAACCAACTTGAATTCAAAATATTATGCAACCATAACTAATTGTTTCACTTCATCTTCATAGATGTATAAAGATTTAGCTACTCATAATGAAAAGAGCTAAAGATTCAAATAGAAAGGAGAACATAATGTACCAAATATGAAGTAATACTCCAAATCGAGGTTACAACCGAGCTACAATCACTACTCAAGAGCCAAAATTAATCTTCAAGTCTTCAAGATAGTTGGAATGATGAAAAACCCTTGAAAAACCTTCAAAATCGGTTAGAGAACAAGTGTGGAGGCTGGAGTGTCCAAGATTAGGTTTAGGGTTGAGTGGAGGCTTGTATTTATACCCAGGAGAGAGAAAATCCGTCAGACCATCAGCGCATCGCGCCGCGAGTCCCTACCATCGCGCCGCGAGGAGTGCAAAAACTGGAGCATTTCAATACAGGACTTTTTGTCGCGTCGCGAGATACCAGAGTCGCGCCGCGAGGAGTGCAAAAACTGGAGCATTTCAATACAGGACTTTTTGTCGCGTCACGAGATACCAGAGTCGCGCCGCGAGGAGTGCAAAAACTGGAGCATTTCAATACAGGACTTTTTGTCGCGTCACGAGATACCAGAGTCGCGCCGCGAGGAGTGCAAAAACTGGAGCATTTCAATACAGGACTTTTTGTCGCGTCACGAGATACCAGAGTCGCGCCGCGAGGAGTGCAAAAACTGGAGCATTTCAATACAGGACTTTTTGTCGCGTCACGAGATACCAGAGTCGCGCCGCGAGGAGTGCAAAAACTGGAGCATTTCAATACAGGACTTTTTGTCGCGTCACGAGATACCAGAGTCGCGCCGCGAGGAGTGCAAAAACTGGAGCATTTCAATACAGGACTTTTTGTCGCGTCACGAGATACCAGAGTCGCGCCGCGAGGAGTGCAAAAACTGGAGCATTTCAATACAGGACTTTTTGTCGCGTCACGAGATACCAGAGTCGCGCCGCGAGGAGTGCAAAAACTGGAGCATTTCAATACAGGACTTTTTGTCGCGTCACGAGATACCAGAGTCGCGCCGCGAGGAGTGCAAAAACTGGAGCATTTCAATACAGGACTTTTTGTCGCGTCACGAGATACCAGAGTCGCGCCGCGAGGAGTGCAAAAACTGGAGCATTTCAATACAGGACTTTTTGTCGCGTCACGAGATACCAGAGTCGCGCCGCGAGGAGTGCAAAAACTGGAGCATTTCAATACAGGACTTTTTGTCGCGTCACGAGATACCAGAGTCGCGCCGCGAGGAGTGCAAAAACTGGAGCATTTCAATACAGGACTTTTTGTCGCGTCACGAGATACCAGAGTCGCGCCGCGAGGATTGCCAGATTTTGGTGATTTCAGCTTCATTCTTCATCCGTTAGTGCATATGGACCATTTCTGAGCTATTTTCTACCATTTATGAGCGATGTACCTGCTGTAGACCTGAAACCACTAGCAAATACCATAACGCACCACAAAACACGCATAAACGACTATCAATCGTGTACAAAACGTCCAAATAAGATGTGGGAAATCTGTATATATTGAGACACATCAATTGTTTAGAGAATTTCCAAGTATAGATCAATTGTATTTCATAGGTTGTTAGGATATTTACATACTTTGTATTATCTTGGTTCCGCAACAACCTTGTAATTATTTAAAGTTAATAAATAAATTACACTTGAAAAATACATATTGTCTCACCAATTTACTTTACAAGTACTTTCTATTATTGCATTGTCATTTACTTATTGTCACCTTAATAAGTAATCTTTATCAAGAACCTGGTATACACTCACTGTAACTGGTCGTCTCCAGCTCAGTGTTTATATTGCAAAGTAACCCCACCATCGACATAGAGGTGTCTTCAGGCAGTACCATCTAGTGAGTTGGGACTTACAAGTGGTATCAGAGCGGAAGGCTAATATACTTGCCTGGATCTGCTTAGATGACTACTACTGAAGGTGGGGATGGTTCTGGTCAAGGTGAAAACCCTCTTAATACACCACCTGTTCAAAATGTTAATACAAACCCTCCTCCTCCTAATGCCCCTAACCATGTCCATGTACATTACTCAAACACTCCTGTTCCCAAATTTGATGGAAATAGTGAGACTTTGGTACATGGAAGGCCAGAATGCTCTTGCATTTTGGTGGGATAGAGAGGTATATGCTGAAAATCCTTAAGGATGAACCTTATATACCCATATCTCTTGGGGTAAGCCCTCTTCTAGATCCTACTGGAAGAAGAGGTTCCAGAGAAAAGCTCGAAGACCATTGGTCTGATGAGGATCGTAGACTTGTAGATCTGGACACCCGACTCAATAACATGATCATTGGAGTTGTCCCTGAAGACTTAATTCCAACACTTGTGTTGTTCCCCAGTGCCAAGGCAATGTGGGATGAATTAGTCATTCAGTTTGAAGGAGGTGATGACACTATTGTCACCAGAAAGGTTGCCCTGAACAATAAGTATGAATCCTTCTTTGCTCTTCCCAATGAAAGTTTAACTGGTACTTACACCAGGTTTTCTAGCCTCATTAATCAGTTGAGAGGCTTGTGTGTTGAGAAGGATAAAGATATTCTTCTTGAGAAGTTTTGTGATATCCTTCATTCCAAATGGAAAAACATGGTTCTTGTCTTAAGACAAGGTAAAACCCTGCACAGTCACACTCTTGCATCGCTATATGGAGCCTTCAGATTCACTGAAGATAATAATGCAGCAAGACTGGTGGCTGAACAGGATTCCATGAACCATGCCCAGAGTCCCAAGGTTGCTAGCATAACTGAGCGACCTTGTGCTGCTTTAATGTATGCAGAGAGTGTCCAGTCACACTCAATGAAGGAGATGTTAAACAGTTTCTTGAACTCTGGCCTGACCAATGAAATCAGTGATGGTTGTGATGAAACTGACGATGATGATCTGGTAGCCATGATTGCTAAAACCTTTAATAGGTTTAAGCATAAATCTAAAAAATTTAATGGCCCAAACAATGCTTCCAGCTCCAACTCTCTGGATAAAGCCAATCTTACCTGCTATAAGTGCGGTAAGAAAGGTCACTTTATGAAGGAATGCAGATCTAGTCAGATGAACAACCAAACTGGTCCCTCTGTCCCTAATTTTAGTAGGCCTGATGATAGCTACAAAGCAAAATACAAAAAGCTTAAGGCCCAGATTGCCCTCTTGTCATTTGAAAGAGAAAATGAAAAGAACAAATGCATGATGGCAAATACTGAAGGAAAGTGGGAATACTCTGATGACTCATCAGCTGATGATGAAGAGGAAAGGGACATGTGTTTCATGGCCTTGGAAGATCAACAACAACATATGGCAAAAGAAGATGTCATCACTGGAAGATGGGTGGACATCATCTTGAAAAAGGTATGTGATTATGATAACCAGGTTGATCCAGAACTAAAACTGGACCTTGCTGAATCATTAAGTGGTGATTTGGCGTTTGTGGAATCTGTTAGAGCAGACAGTGAAAGATATCTGGATACTATCTTAACTGAACTGAACAATGTTAAACCACAATTAAATGATTTACAAAGTGTCCAGTTGGCTCTCAAGGAGTCAGTTTTGAAAATTGAGGCTCTTGAACTTGAAAATCAAAAATTAAAATTTGATCTTGAAAAGGAACAAATGATTATCAAGTCGTGGGTAAAAGCATCTGAAAAGAATTATGATGCATTTTCTAGAACAATTGATGCCCAGAAAAATGCATGGAAATCTGGAGATCTTGAAATGGCAGATCTCATACCAGATCTTCATGCATTGCCTCCAGCTCTTATGGTTGAAACTCCATATGATCAACCTGAGATTGTCAAAACTGAACCCATTGAGACCACCCCTGTTGAGGTTAAACCTGGAGCCAATCAGGCTAGAGCTCCAGTTGAAAAGGCATCTGGTAACAAGCCTTTACCTCAAAAGTCTAAAGAGCCCAAGACTCAAAAGACCAAAACTCCAGCTGAACCTAGGTCCAAGGTTCAGCAGCCTGATGAAAATAATATTTTGTCCAAACTGGAAAGTCAACTCCAACTTTTGTCTAGACAGGTTCAGAGTTGTACTGCCAGGATTAAAAATCTGGAAGGAGGTTCATCACCTCCAGTTGAAAAACAAAATATTAAACCCCCCTCAAAACCAAAACAAAAGAATGTTCCATCTGGAACAAAATCTGATAAGAAAAAAGGGAACAAGTATCAAATACCAATCGTTTTTACTCCTGCACCTGGAGCTGGTGAAAAAGATCCAGATGCAGTCTTCAGTTTAACACCACAACAATCAACTGAGACTTCTGTAGTGAAGTCCAGTGAACCCATCAAGAAAAGATGGGTTCACAAAAATAACTAATAATTTTTGTGGGTGTGCAGGGCGATCGAAAGAAGAATACCTGGTATCTGGACAGCGCAGCTGGCCGGACTATGACCGGATGTAAGCCCCTGCTTGTAGAGTTCACTGTCCAAGATGGACCGGCAGTGACGTTTGGTAATGATCAGAATGGAAAGACTGAAGGATATGGTGTAATCAATAATGGACAAGTCCAGTTCACTAGAGTTGCATTTGTGAATGGTTTGAAATATAACCTGATCAGTGTCAGTCAACTTTGTGATGATGGATACAAGGTATTGTTCGATATTGCTCAAGGCACCATATTTAACAAGGATTGGAAAGTGGTGATGATTGCACCAAGGAAGGGAAATGTGTACATCATGGATATGGAACCAGCTCCAAAAGAGCAGTGTTTCTATACCAAGGCTGATGAGGACACCAACTGGCTGTGGCATAAAAGATTATCCCATCTTAATTTCAAAAATATTAATAAGTTGTCTCGCAAACAACTGGTGGATGGGATACCTCAAATTTCTTTTAATAAAGAAAAGCCATGTCCAGGGTGTGAGATGGGCATCACTGAACCTCTTCACATGCTTCATATGGATCTCTTTGGTCCAGTGAATGTTCAAACTAGAGCTGGAAAGAAGTACACTCTAGTTGTGGTCGATGAATTCACCAGATATTGTTGGGTGGTATTCCTCAGATCCAAAAGTGATGCACCTGCTGAAATCATCTCTCTCATCAAAAGAATTGAACTCAAGTACACTCGAAAAGTCTGTCAGTTGTGAAGTGATAATGGTACTGAATTTCAAAATAAAGTACTTGAAACATTTTTCAATGACACTGGCATCTCTCAAAACTTCTCATCAGCACACTATCCAGAGCAGAATGGAGTTGTGGAAAGAAAGAATCGCACACTGATAAAAGCGGCCAGAAGCATGCTATCTGAATCAGATCTTCCCACCAGTTTCTGGGCTGAAGCAGTCGCAACTGCTTGTCACACCCAAAACCGGTCAGTCTACATCAAGAGACATAAGAAGACTGCCTACGAAGTACTCAGGAATCGAAAACCAAATATTGGATATTTTCATGTATTTGGTTGTCCAGTTTATATTTTAAATGATTCCAGTCAGCTTGGAAAGTTTGATGCAAAAGCCGATGAAGGTGTATTTTTAGGCTATTCAGATATTCGAAAGGCCTTTAGAGTTTATAATTATAGACTCCAAAAGGTTCACGAGACAATTCATTTCACATTTGACGAATCAAATGATGCAATTAACAAGAGACCAAGCCTTGATATTTCTCCAGTCGTTCCAATAAATTTTGGTGAAACTGACCAAGTTCATCAGTCAGCTGTTTCACCAGAAGATGTTTCCAGTTACACTCAACTGGAACCAGTTAAGAAGAAGAGCACCACCAGTGATACTTCATTTTATCCCTCCATCAGTTTCAACTTACCACAGAAACTGGTGATTGGATCTGATGTACGTACCACTCCAATATCAGCACCAGTTCAAACTCCAACTTCTTCAGTTCTTCAAGAAATGCCTTTTAATGAAGAATTTCATGACGCAAATCGTGACCTCATTGACTCCGATGAGGATATAGAAGTAGTTTGGGCTGATCCTCCTCCAGAAGCTGCTGCAACTGAAGAAGATCGCCAGGTGACTTGCACTGATATTGTAATACACCAGCCTAGTCAATACACTAAATGGACTCGAGCACATCCAATTGATCAGATTGTTGGAGATCCAAGTAGTGGGGTTCAGACTAGAAGAGCCACCTGTGAGCAATGCTTAAACGTCACCTTGTTATCACTGATTGAACCGAAGAAGATTGACGAGGCTATGGCAGACCCAAGATGGGTGGAAGCTATGCAAGAAGAGCTCATCCAGTTTGAAAGGAATAATGTGTGGGAACTTGTTCCTTGTCCACCAGGGTTAAAGAAAGAACCCATTGGTACAAGATGGGTCTACCGAAACAAGATGGATGAAGATGACAATGTTGTCAGAAACAAAGCCAGATTAGTTGCCAAGGGTTATTGTCAAGCAGAGGGCGTTGATTTTGATGAAAACTTTTGCTCCAGTTGCAAGACTTGAAGCCATCAGAATATTCTTGGCTTATGCAGCCCATCTGCAGTTCAAAGTCTTCCAGATGGATGTCAAAAGTGCGTTCCTAAATGGAACATTGGAAGAAGAAGTGTATGTTAAACAGACTCCAGGCTTCATCAATGAGAAGCATCCTCACTGGGTATATAGACTGAATAAAGCTTTGTATGGTCTTAGACAAGCCCCAAGAGCCTGGTATGATACTTTAACTAAACATCTTCTCAAAAATGGCTTTCAAAGAGGTGCAATAGATAATACCTTATTTATCTTGAAAGAAAAAGGTAATATATTATTGGTACAAATTTATGTTGATGATATTATATTTGGTTCAACTGATGATGCAATGTGTAAAAGGTTTTCTAAAATCATGTCATCTGAGTATGAAATGAGTTTAATGGGTGAATTAACATTTTTCTTGGGTCTTCAGATTAAGCAAACTGAAAATGGAATTTTTATAAACCAAGAAAAATACGTCAGAGATTTGTTAAGAAAATACAAATATGATTCAATCCCATCGAAAAACACACCTATTGCAGCACCTTTAAACTTGGACTCTGACCCAACTGGCAAACCAGTGAACACCACTGAATATCGTGGTATGGTTGGTTCACTGATGTATTTAACTGCCAGTCGACCAGATATAATGTTTGCAACATGTCTATGTGCCAGATTTCAGGCTAACCCAAAAGAATCACATTTGCATGTTGTTAAGCGCATCTTCAGATACCTGAAAGGGTGTCCTAGCCTTGGTCTTTGGTATCCCAAAGGCTCAGGGTTAGATCTAATGGGTTATTCAGATTCAGATCATGCAGGTTGTAAGATTGATAGGAAATCCACCACTGGAGGTTGTCATTTCCTTGGAGGAAAACTGGTAAGTTGGACCAGCAAGAAGCAGACGTCAGTATCTATGTCCACTGCTGAGGCAGAGTACATTTCTGCAGCCAGTTGTTGTGCCCAGATTCTCTGGATCAAGAACCAGTTACTAGATTATGGTCAAAAGTATACAAGGACCCCAATCTTTTGTGACAACACCAGTGTAATTGCTATATCTCACAACCCAGTGATGCACTCTAAGACAAAGCATATTGACATCAGGTATCATTTCATTCGTGATCATGTTATGAAAGGAGACATTGAAATACATTTCATCCCCACTGACAAACAGCTCGCTGATGTTTTTACAAAACCTCTTGATGAGAAAACTTTTAAACATCTCATCAGCGAACTAGGAATGTTAAATCCTTAAAACTGGAGATTTTGTTATGAACGCGTCAGTGACACTGATGAAGTTCTCCAGTTGAGGAGATCCAGATAATCTTTGCTCGCCAGGCTATCGAACGCCTTTGTGATACTATCCTGGCACTTATTGATTTCTGGATCATCATTCTAGGGGGAAAGACTCAAAATATTTTTCTAACCAAAATTCTTAAGTTTGAAAAATTGCAACCGGAGAACACTCCGGTTGGAAACTGGCACTGGACTAATCCTCCAATGTACATGTTCAGTCTTGTCTAAAAACTGGTGGTCAACCAGATTTCATAACGTTGTAAAATACTTGGTCAATACTTGTGACACGTGATGGTACTCGAGTGTTTTAACCTACTCACTATCGTCATATGACGTGTTAAGGTCATTTTTGTAAAAGGGAACACATTTTGTATTGGGATTGTAAAAGATAGTGGGCGCGTGGCAAGTTAAGCCGTCGTAGCATTTAATGCTGACACGGATAATTAAATTTTGGTTCAAAATTCAAACTTTCATTTATCAAAATATCTTGTAAATTTGATTTTTGACATTAAAATATTCTTGGTATTTGTCTTTTGGAATTCAATTTCATTATAAATACCCCTTATTTACTCCGATCACATTTAATTTCTTTTAAATTCCTTCATTTACTCCCAATCATCAAAATAGCTTCATTTCTCTCTGCTTCATAAATTAAGAACCCTAATTCCTAAATTTTCATTTTCCAATCTCTCTAAAATGGCACCTAAATCAAGAAGTAGGGATGTAAATCTGCTTACAGTCCCTTATAATCCATCACAAAATGTCAGACGAGCCAATGGTGCCCCTTCAAATTCCACATCCATTAAATTAAATCCAAACAATCCCATGGCTAGTTTGAGAGGGACTCAAGCCGCTGATACACTAATCGGGAGAATCCAAACATTTCTTCGTGATTCTCCCCTCGGCGAGTCTTTTTCCCTCAACCCACGCAAGATGTACCATGATTACTTGTGTGAGTTTTGGTACACAGCAGAACTTTCCGAAGACTGTTCATCTATCTCCTTCACCCTTAAAGATGGATTAGTCGAGTGTACCATAACTGCAGAAACATTGAGGGATGCTTTGCACCTCAACTACTGGAGACAGGGTGAGTCTCCAGTTGTGATATCCCAAAATATAAATTTTCGCCAGGTACTCCTTGATATGGGAAACAAGGAGTGTTTGGAAAATGGGGTATTAAAAATCAAAGGTGCTATGACAATGAAGGGCCTTACACCATCCTGGAGGTACTTCTTCATTCACCTTGTGGAAAGCATGGGCGGGAGTTCTGGTGGACTGGACCAGATCAACTCCACACAAGCAGAGATGGCTTACTGCTTGTGGAATGGACTCAGAGTGGACTTTGCTGACATATTATTCAGAAGCCTGGTCATAAAACTGAAGGGCTCCAGGGGATTATGCATCCCCTTCTCTAGGTATTTGTCACTCTGTTTTCTACAACTTCTGGGCAGTGAAGAATATCATAATACTCAATCACTGTACATTGTCCCAGAGTTGTTGAGGAATCTTGACTCCCTAACATCTGTCGATGGGGAGGTTGAGATCCCTCAGAGAATGTTGCTGCATTCTCTAAAACCGATGCACCAGTCCAAGGTGAGTCGGAAAGACAACTGGGCGGGCCTCAAAACAATGAGGGACCCACCAGTTCGTCTGCTGGAATCGTGACCATTGCCGAACCCAAGCTCAATGAGCTGGTCGAAGGCTGTAACAATCTGGCCACTTCTCTAAAGGAAGCCTTTGACCTTACTCAGACCAAAGTCACTACTTCAATCTCCAACTTGCTGGGTAATACTGTTAGACAATCAGAGGTTGATTTGAAGGAGATTGAAAAGCAGGTTAAGGACTTAGTTGAAAAACCTGGCTTGAATGTGACTGAGCTTGGGCAGCAGTTGATGACTTCAGTTGGTCAGAAGATTGATGATACGCTGGGTGCAAGAGAAACTCAATTGATTGAAAAGGTGATAGCTGAGATCACCAAGCTGGCCACTCCTCAGGTTGATCTGGCCCCACTCACTACTGAGATCAACCAGTTGAGGGGTAGCATAGACACTTTAAACACCCAGGTATCAAATCACACCCAGTCTATTGACAAGCTGGCAACTAAAGTAGAGAATTTAAAGAAAAAGGATGAAGAGGTGAAAGAAAAGGCGGTCTCTGGTCTTGACGAAGATTCTAAGATTTTAGGAGAACTGAAGACTGGTCAGCAACAAGTTGCAGCAAATGTTCCTGACCCAGTCTAACGAGACCAACCACCTGTGGAGATCCTTCCGAATGATGTGCACAATTTTTAAAGAGTGCAAGGACATGCAATCATGGCAGCCTCTTGACCAGTTGCCATATAACCATCACGACTGGGAAGTCATAAGGGCAGGTCTAGATGCTGCCAAGGGGGAAAGACGTGCAGTCCTTGCACCAATTGCAACTGGAAGTGCTCCATCTGGAAGTCAAACTTTTGCTGCTGCCAGTACTGATGCTGGCCAGCAAATTCAAGGTGTGCTTACTCAACAATCAACTGGTAGAGAAATTGTAATAGCTGCCAGTACTGAAGCTGGTGAGCAAAGGATTGAAGAGTATGAAGATGTGATTGATAGGGGGAATGTTGATAAGGGCAAAAGGAAAGCAACTGATGAATCTGCCCAGCCGGCCACTGATGTACCAATGTTAGAAACTGGCAATCTTGATAGGCTTCCTCCAGTTTCAGAAAGTGATAGCAAAAGATTGGCAAGACTTGGAAATGAAATCAAAGAAAGAAAGAAGTTGAAACAAGCAAACCAAGCTGAAGCCAGAGAACATCTTGCAAAGATAAAATTGCTTGATGTAAGTGATGCTCTTCTTTTGGGAATCACAAAGGAGGAATATGCCAAAGTCAAAAATGATGCAAGGATAGTGGGCATGTTAAAAGAAATGCTTGATATTGAACTTGACAGACACTATCCTGATGATGAAGCTGAACATGATGCTAGAAATCTGAACATATCAGTGGAGAAGGCTAAAGAGAATCGGGCCAGTGGGATTCTTAAAAGAATTGAAAATGTCAAAAAGGTTGTGAAAAGGGTTTTGAATCCACCAAGAAGAAACCCTCAACCAAGAAAACCACTGCCCAGAGATGCTGATCTAAGAACCTTCATTGAACCAACTGGCGAAGTCTCAAATGATGACATCAAAGTTGCTGTGCAGGCTGCTGGAGCTGGGACTATTAAAATTTCAAATGAATCTGAAGCCAGAAACTATTATTCCCAGATCATGGCAACCAGAAAGCACAGTGGGGCAATAAATGGTGTCTTTGTAACAATCAAGCCAGGCACCAAGTTCTTTCATGTTGAAGTCAGTTATACTAGAGGGCCACTAGTTAAAACTGATAATCCTGGTGTAATGCAATATGGGTTCTCTAAATGGGTTGAGATGGTGAACTTTTTGGAAGCCAAGGCATAAAAGAATAGGTTTGAGAAGGCATGGGTCAACTTCTTAAAGGGCAAGATTCAACATAAAGAGAATCTAGAGCTGAGGTTGAATATGGATCCTGAAGACTCTCGTCCTATCTCTTCAGTGTCAAAGAAAAGGAGAACTGGCGAAGGGCCATCTGTTTAAGTTTTCCTTCCAGTTTATCTACTTGTATTTTTATTTACATTCTGTAACTTGTGTAAATTTCATTTCCTTGTATAAATGAAGTTACCAGTTTGTAACCACAAGGTAGATAACAGATTAAATCTAACAAACTCAAAAGAAAAACCCAAGGCATTTATTGATCTATAAAAATGCCTTGGAAAATTTAGATAGATTTAATCGAACAAGTCTTTCCAGTTCATACTTGTATAGATACAAGAATTGAAAAAGACTTGGCAATATTTCAGGACAATTAGGGGGAATTTGTTAGGACCAGTTTTGCTGAAACTGGCCAGTCTCCAGTTGCATCTGGAGACTAAGAAGATTTGTCCAGAAATATATTGAAGTCCAGTTGCAACGTACAGTTAACGCAACTGAAGACTTCCTCCAGTTGAGATCTGACCAGATGAAGAATCATTCCATTTGAAGTCGAAGACAACAAGTGGAAGATAAAGAATGACAATGGCAGCGAAGCCCAGTTGACATTCTACTCAGACACAAACTGGAGAACATCAGTGTAAAGTACTTACAAAGCTTTACACTGATTACGAAGAAAAGACCTTTATGCTTTATGTGCTATTACACGGATAAAATGATTTATCTATGTATAAAGTACAAAAGGTACATAAAGCATGTTGAGTAAAGTTACTTTATTCTGTAACTTTACACAGCATTTTAAGGAATTAAATGCTATTCCTTAAATGCTCTCAACCATATTTGTACGGCCAAAGTTGACATCCCAATGTCAACTTTGCCTATAAATAGAGGTCTTTGCACAACAAGAAAACAACTTTGCAAACCTGCAATATTCTTGGTGAACTTGTGCAATATTCTCTCAATCGCAAAAAGGAACATTTCACAACTTTAAGGTTTCGATTGTTTAGAGAATTTCCAAGTATAGATCAATTGTATTTCATAGGTTGTTAGGATATTTACATACTTTGTATTATCTTGGTTCCGCAACAACCTTGTATTTTAACCAATTTAAGGACAATAGTATGTTTTAAATTTTAATAACAAATTGTTTTTAAAATGTAATATATAAAATAACTCAAATTATATAGTAAAACATGAGTATGTTGATTATATTCTGACACTTTTTTATACCATTTCAATAACCACTCTTGGAAAAAGAAAAAAAAAAAAAAAAAAAAAAAAAAAAAAAAAAAAAAAAAAAAAAAAAAAAAAAAAAAAAAAAAAAAAAAAAAAAAAAAAAAAAAAAAAAAAACATAGAAATTAAAAAAAAAAAAAATAACCAAAAAAGAAAAAAAAATATATTACTAAAAAAACACTCAATATCGCATGTTTATTCTGCTGCATTGCACATGTATTCAGTTTAATTTCTAAAATTTCAAGACATAAAATGACTATTGTACTTTTAACAACTTAAACATTTATTTTATTTTATTTTTTATTGAACATAATTTTTTTTATTTTATTTTATTTTATTTTATTTTATTTTTTATTGTTTTTTTAGTTTTTATTTTTTTTTTTTTATTGTTTTTTTTTTTTTTTTTTTTTTTTTTTTTTTTTTTTTTTTTTTTTTTTTTTTTTTTTTTTTTTTTTTTTTTTTTTTTTTTTTTTTTTTTTTTTTTTTTTTTTTTTTTTTTTTTTTTTTTTTTTTTTTTTTTTTTTTTTTTTTTTTTTTTTTTTTTTTTTTTTTTTTTTTTTTTTTTTTTTTTTTTTTTTTTTTTTTTTTTTTTTTTTTTTTTTTTTTTTTTTTTTTTTTTTTTTTTTTTTTTTTTTTTTTTTTTTTTTTTTTTTTTTTTTTTTTTTTTTTTTTTTTTTTTTTTTTTTTTTTTTTTTTTTTTTTTTTTTTTTTTTTTTTTTTTTTTTTTTTTTTTTTTTTTTTTTTTTTTTTTTTTTTTTTTTTTTTTTTTTTTTTTTTTTTTTTTTTTTTTTTTTTTTTTTTTTTTTTTTTTTTTTTTTTTTTTTTTTTTTTTTTTTTTTTTTTTTTTTTTTTTTTTTTTTTTTTTTTTTTTTTTTTTTTTTTTTTTTTTTTTTTTTTTTTTTTTTTTTTTTTTTTTTTTTTTTTTTTTTTTTTTTTTTTTTTTTTTTTTTTTTTTTTTTTTTTTTTTTTTTTTTTTTTTTTTTTTTTTTTTTTTTTTTTTTTTTTTTTTTTATTACTATATCTGACATTGTTAATTCAATGATTTTTTTTATCTGTTGGACATAAAGACATAACTGTTATTTATGACCAATTTAAGGACAATAGTATGTTTTAAATTTTAATAACAAATTGTTTTTAAAATGTAATATATAAAATAACTCAAATTATATAGTAAAACATGAGTATGTTGATTATATTCTGACACTTTTTTATACCATTTCAATAACCACTCTTGGAAAAAGAAAAAAAAATATATTACTAAAAAAACACTCAATATCGCATGTTTATTCTGCTGCATTGCACATGTATTCAGTTTAATTTCTAAAATTTCAAGACATAAAATGACTATTGTACTTTTAACAACTTAAACATTTATTTTATTTTATTTTTTATTGAACATAATTTTTTTTATAAGACATTTATTTTTACTTTTAATTAGTTTATAATTTAGGATACATATAAAATAGGAATAGTTAAACTGTAGTCATTTGGATATTACATAAAACTTGTGTGATATATTACAAATTTATAATCTCCCAAGCTTTTCTGCATCAACTTTGGCAAAAACTACTAAAAACTATGAGATATTATAAAAGATTATAATAATATTTAAATGGGTTTTTTTATTACGTGTTCTAAGAGTACACATAAGAGTTCATTTAATTCACCTTGAAAATTGAAAACGTGGTTCTTAATTTCCGATAAGAATCTTATTACTTTTTCCGATTCTAGAAAAGAATTTTTTTAACTTTTTTAATTTTCGAAATACATTAAATTGCCGCTTATTAGAAAAACCCTATATAAATTATTTGTCTTATCTTTAACCCCTTATAAAGAGAATTGGATTAAGAAATTAAGCATATTTTTTCCCCCAAAAAGCCCCTTTCAGCATATTTATGGTTCCCAAAATGCCCTCCACACACTACAACACTAAAATATCATATCTACCCTTATAACAAATTGTCACTCCTAAAACAAAATGACAGCCAAATAAAATCACAACTTTGCTGTCGTGAAATCACACTCTGTAACCAATGTATTCATCCAAAAAGGTGGTTATAAAATTCCGCCGCAACGCGCGGGTATTATGCTCGTTAGTATATTATACATGTCTATATTACTATATATAAGTAAGTAAACATGTGAGCGGTAGGGGTGAGACGAACCGGTTAGGGTCGAGTTTAAGGATTTTTAGGTTTATTTGTTTGTTTATTACTCGGATAGTCGGATCGAGCTCGAGTTTGTATAAATTTTCAAAAATGTTGTTTGAGCTCGACTCGACTAGTTATTGTTCGAGCTTGAGCTCGATGCTCATTATGATTTTTAAAAATTTTAATTAACTATATTTCAAGGCCATTAAATCGTTAAACTCGTCCAATTACTTGAACTCGAGCTTGAATAATCTTATTTATATTCATGTATAAACTTATCTTGTATTTAAAAAAACTCATAAAACTAACTTTAACAATGTGTTTCATATACATTGGAGGTCTTTAGTTCAAATTTGCTTATTAGTATGATTTATAATGAATAAATTTTAACCATATAATTGAAGACTCGATGTAACATCCCAAAATCTTATTTTCATCGTCTTTAACCTTGTGTGTCGGTCAACATGTTACGTGTCACTTTGTATGTGTTTATATAATGTGACGTAGTATATATTATGTGTATACATGTGATTAAATATGATATTCAATATGTGTTATGATATATTGTGTGAAAATATTATCATTATAAAGCCATATGTTAGTTAATTATGTTTAATAGCATAGTTAGGGCTTAAATGCTTGAAAGAGAGCTTGAGGGACTTAGGGTGACAAGTTGGGAAAGTATTGGCTGGAGGTTTAGGTTAGAATCAGCCCTAATGACCTCCTTTTGTCCCTTTAATCACGAAATTTGCAACCATGGGTTCTCTACAAACCCTTATTACGATCTAGAGCCTTTCGGTAGGACAATTGCGGTTGTTTTTGGTGAATTGATCATCCATTGAGTCAAAAACAGGTGTGAGGTAAATCATTCCTTCATTTTAATTGTATTTACAGGTTCACAATGATTTTAATCTTTGGATTAAAGTCTAGGGCTTGAATAAACGATTTCATAATCGAAAACTATCGTTTTTGGGTCAATTGGTAAACTGTTTGTAATGCAAATGCTATGATTGAGTAAGAGTTGGTTTTGTATCATCAAAATGGTCACTTTTATGTGTAAACACGATCTGCAAGTATATGTGGTTCTAGGTTTTGGTTTGAGGGTCGAATTGTTGTTAAAAAACCAAGGGTTTTGGATGTCTGAAACTTCAGTCATGTTGTAAAAATCGTAGTAAATAGATATGAACGAGATAGCCGATGCATCTTGTGTTTTCGAAAAGGTCTATGTGTCGGCTAAATCCGTCTAGAACAATGTTTTTCTTGATTTTGCCTACAAATGGTTCAAAATGTTGATTTCCAGAAAGGGTCAAATTTTGGACGAAAGCTGATAGGGCTGGGTATGATAGACTTTTTGAGCAAGTTAAACTTACTGAAAAATTCTGGAAAAATTCAAGAATACTCTTAAGATGTAGTGTTTGATGGAGTTAAAAGCTCATGGCTTGAATCACTTAGGATCCACACTAAAAAGCCTATCAATGAGAGCCTAGTTTTATGAAACATGTGCGTAAGTTGCTGAGTTTAGGTTGCTGGCCTGGTCACTGACCTAGTCACTGACCTGGTCGCTGCTGAGTCTATTCCGTTACTGATCAGTCCCTGACCAGGTCGCTGAGCTGAACCATTAGGTCACGTTCATTAGCGACTCTTTTGATAAGTCGCTGAACTAGTCGCTATGCTGATTGCTTGATTTGGTTATCTAACATAAGCTTGTACGTTTTATTCATAGGCTGTGGGAACATGTAGCAAGCTTAACTATGGTTGTTTGTGTGTTCTTAAGCTGCTTTCGAGGTAAGATACCAGATTTTCCCTGTGATACATAATCAAAATGTATTTTCCAATTAAATGTGAATCGGATAATTGAACCCTCATGTCCTTATGTTGATGACCTATGTTGAAAGGGCACTGGTGGGTTTAATTGACGGGAAACTTATGATATGAGGACTGAATGGGAGGTATTTGAGTTCTTTTCCCTTACCATGTATCATCCTGTCCGTAGTTGATAGTGATTGCATGTATGTTGCTACCCTTATGTCCAATTGATGCTTGGCTAATGTGGGAGGGTACTAAAGGGAAATAATGGTTATGAAAGTATGCGGTATTGTGCTTGATATGCATGTGTGGTGTGGGTTTGATAGTTGCCCTTGTTGCTTTGACTCACCTTATGTTTAAGTATGGGTATTGAACTATGATGGGAGGGTGATGGTATTTGCTTGATATGCATAGTGTACTTGGGATTTGTTGTGTTATCCCACAAATTGTGTTATTATGCTACATATATTGACATTGATCGTGTAATTGCATGTCATTGAGCTTTGATCATCGATTTAGTTGTTTGTAGTGACACAAGTAACCATATCGTTGTCGTGATCCCTTGTGCACGTGATAGGGGCCCTGAAATGTGTATAGGTAGCTTGTATTATTGCTAGTCTATAGAACTAGTGATTACTTGAGAATAAATAGTGTATCATGTAATTGGCATTACGTTATGCCGTAGTGTATCGTGTAATTGACACTATGTCATTCCATAGTGTATCGTGTAAGTGGCACGTTGCTATCCCATAGTGTATCGTGTAATTGACACTATGATATTTTGCGGTGCAATAGAGATAGGATTCCTTGCGGGTAGGAACCCTTATGAGCTGAAATGTTAGGCACATTGCTAGGATTTGTGGGTAGATCCTATATGTTGTATATGTGTTAATGATTTGTTGCAGGTTACAAATGTTGGAGTAACCTAATGTGTGATATGATAGGTACATACATCGAATTTGCGGGTTATCCTATCTATGATATATGTGTTGTTGACTTGGTTTCAGGTTACTTGAGGGGTGGTAACCCATTATGATATAATAGAGACACAAACATAGGATTTAGGGTGCTAATTCTATGTGTTGTGTACGTGCTAATGATTGGTTGCAGGTTATAACTATTGAGATAACATGAGGTAATGTGCGTGTGATAAACATATATAGGATTTACGTGTTGATCTTATTCGGGGTTTGTGTACTGTTGACTTGGGCGAGTTGCTTAAGTCGCGGTAACCCATGGTGAAATATATAATTGTAACCGTTTTCAATAAACTGTTTTTGGGAATATACTTATATAATGTCTTTATCTTACTCAGCTTTATAAGCTGACACTTGTTTCTACTTTGTCGATTGTGTCTCGCAGAGTAGCATGGATAAAGGATCATGTGAGGAGCAGCGGGTAGACTAGAGTGCATAGTCTTGAGGAGGCCTTATCTGCTAGATACATTTAGACATTTAGTATTGCCTTTCATTTTCAGGTTTATGTTGGCCCCATGGATTGTATTTATTTCGGGTTTCATGAATTAATGTTGTGGGATTGACTAGTAACACTATTTAAAACATTTGTGGTCAACTTGACTTGTCTGTTGGCATCGTTTACATTTAATAAGACCTTTTCCGCCTTGTGAGGTCTTTAATATGAAAAATTTTGAAATCCGGAATTTTTAAAGTTTGGGTGTTATACTCGACTAGCTCTAGTAGCTTGTGGAGTTCGTTTGACTTGCTCGTTAACAGTTAAACGATCTTTTGAATGAGCCGAGCCAAAAAAGATTTTTTTCAAGCTCATTCGTTTAACTACTAGAGTTCAATAACTCGGATGAAGTTCGACTTGAGCTCAATGCAGTTAATCTCGAACTCAGTTTAAACGAGCTCGAGTAGCTTGAGAACAACTCAATTCGATTCTCACTCATACAATACATACAGTTACAAAATAAGGATTCCTCAATTTACACATTTGATTACCATGTCATCAAAATATTCTTTCTTTATAGTATATTTTTTTAAACATTCTACTTTTTATATTTGAAAGGCATATTTGTGCCAAAGTCTTTGGCCATACGAATATCCGAATAATTTTTCCTGGAAATTAATATAAAGTAAAGCCTTCGGTCGTATTTTGCGTGTAAAGTCTTTGTTTATATTATATGAATAGTCCCTTAAAATATTTATCATTGTACATATTCTGCCCATAAGAATATAAGATTGATGTTAGCTATTAATAGTTACTAAATGATGTGTAACTTAGCCCACACTCTCCCTCCCTTTAGGCATCTGTTAGTTGCTTACTTTTAGTCTTTTACCATCTTACCTCTAGATGAAATAACTGATTAGTGTGTGTACATCATTTAGTTAAGGCTTTTTTTATGATTTAAATTCTAAATTTACTCTCGATAGTTCTATGTCTCTATAGAATTGTTATATTTTACAAGTAGACAAGTAGTTACCACCTTACCAAGTTACCACCATCCAACATTGCTTCTATTTCCATGAATTCTATGCACCTACTTTTCTTGTTTTCGATGTTCAACCAACTTATTGTACTAATTTGATAATAATACTCGGCCCTGGTTTCCAGGCATACGTGTAATTTAGGAGTAGAAGTAAAATAGAATGCCGTTCAAAAAAAAAACTTACATTGTGTTATTTTTGCTTAGTTTCATCAATTGCTTATATAGTTAGATTAGACAAATAATAATAATAATCCCGTGATAATTTCTATATATAGGGTATCTAATAATATTTTCAATACATGGTTTCAATAAAGACAACAACAATAATAATCAACGTTGTCAAAGACAGAGTATAAGACTATTAAAAAAACAAAAGTGAAAAAAAGGTATGTGATCAAATTAGTGTCATTCATTGGTGACGAGTAGCTTCTAGTGGCTATTCAATTTTTCACAATGAACATCACTATATCAAATTAATCTGTTTTGTATACAGTTTTTATATGAACCTTTTTTAAAAGATATGCACACATGTAAATTAATGATCGACATTTGTAAGTATATACACATTACAAATGCATAAACTTAATCTATACTTAAAAAGTAGGAGAATTTCTTCAACATTAATATATGCAGTATTCTTTGTCTTTGTCATTATAATATGAATATATATTGACTATTGAGTAGTCAATTGTATATTTTGTTTCTTAATGTTATATTGAAATAGTTGATATTAATGCATGTTTATTTCATAAACTTAACTTCATGCTTAATATAAGAGTTTCATTTATATTCATAAAAATTTAGATATTTACGCTAATTTGTTTATCAAAATTTTAGAGGATGCTTGCTAAAGAAAACAATCTTAATAAATATTCCAATCCAATATTAAAATGAAAAACTCAGGGACCAAAAGTAACACAAATATTACTAAAGGAACCAATTTTGTAAATTAAATTCCTATTCCTATTCCTATTCCAAATACAATAACTACTGTGCCCTATAAATACAAGCCATATGTCAGCTTTTAGTACCTGAAGACCCTCAACAAATCTTCTAGCGTCTTCTACACTTTTTCAATAACCATGACTCGCGTAACTGATTCCGTTAACTCTGCGTCACCGTTACCGTCAACAATCAAGTTTCTCTACAGTTACAACGGAAAAATCATGCCACGTCAGATCGACGGCAAGCTCCGTTACATCGGCGGCCACACCAGAATCCTCTCCGTCGACCGTTCCATCACGTTCTCGGAACTCTCCGTCAAATTCTTCGAAGCGTGTGGATTCTCCGGCGATTTGAAGTGTAAACTACCGTCTGAAGATCTGGATGTGCTCGTTTCCGTCACCGGAGACGATGATCTCGCCGCCGTTGTGGAAGAGTATCGCCGTGTTTCGCCAGAATCGAAGATCAGAGCGGTTTTGTTTCCTGTGAATTCGTTGAAGACGATTTCGCCTGTTCCGTCCGATGGTTCGCTGGTTAATTTTGCGGCGAGGAAGCCGCCGCGGTATCCAGTTAGGTCCGCCGTTAAGTCTTGCCGTGATGTTCCGCCGTTTGTTACTGGTTTCCGTCCAAACCCTAGGCATAGATATAATGAATATGAATGGTTCAGAGCTGCAATTACAGTCAGTAAAAAAGTGAAATTCAAGGGAATTACAGTAAACCGTTAGTTAGCTTAGCTATATTAGTGTTAGGTATAGATATAATGAATATGAATGAACGTATATAATTAGCAATATTATATTAGATTGATTGATTGATATCTGGTGAGATTAATATCTGATGATTGATGAATTTTGATGAGTGAGTATTCATCTGAAGAATGTGCGAATTGTTGTGTGATATTTAGGGTTGGAATTGACAAAAGAACAATTCAAAGGGGGTTAAAAGTGCAGAGTAATGGAATATTATTAAACGTTGAAGTTCGTTACATTGTTGTATTTTTGGGGCTTTTTTTCAGTTTACTTTCCAACTTGACAAAAGGTTTGAAAACGAAGATATTCCAACTTGAAAAGGAATTTTAAAAAAGTTTCTGACCATATTTTTCTATTTTTCGTTTTCCTTTTTCATTAACGCAACCCGTATCCCGACTATTATTTTTTGGTATCTCGACAAAAGGAATTTGCAGCGCTAGTCGCTGCAAATACTCCTGCCACGTCATCAATCCACCATCCACCGCCATTATTGCGCTGACCCTTTGACCCGAGATTTTGCAGCGCGAGTCGCTGCAAATACTTGAGTGGGGCCCAAAATTCGAATAAAAGCCTCCGTCTCTATCTCTCTTTCATTATCAAACCAAAAAAAAAAAATTACATCCTCTCATTCTCCTTCTTTCAATCCGGTTTTCCCCCATATTTTTCATCCGGCCACCGACAAAATATTAGCAGCGACATATTTGGGTTTTTTTGTTGTTTATCCGTCCATCACCGCCGCGGTACAGACTTTTCCGGCCACTTTTCCGTCGTACTATTTGCAGCGACTTCTGGACTTTGACCAGGCCAGCCACTACTTCGGCCATACATAGCCGGCACGGTTCGTTTTTTATTGTTATAATTTGTGTTTTTGCTTGTTAATTGATTATATTGATATGTTAGTATTGTTTTTGGTTTTATTAGTTTTGTTAGGATTGATAGTTAATTTTTAGATTTTAATAAGTTTGTTTGTATTGTTAGTTTTAGTTTTGTTGATAAGTTAGTGATTTGTATTATAATGTTTATATTTGTATGTATTTTGTTTTGTTAGTGAAAGATTAGTGTTAGGTTTTTTAGTGATTTGTTAGAATATTTATATTGTTAGATGAAAATTTACGTAGATAATCAAGTCTCTAGTCAAAATTAAGTGTAAGAAAATATATATAAAAATAAGTGTAAAAAATAAGTTAAAAAGAATATTAAAGATTACGTAGAAAAAACATATAAGTAAACTATATTAGTATAAAAAACAAGTTTCTATAGAAAGCGTGCAAACTACAGTACCTTTTTTTTAACTCTTTTTTTTTCTTTTTAAGTTTCTTTTTGTCTTTTATAAGAATAGTGTTTTTATTCTTTTTATTTTCACCACAACACTTTAACTGTTTACACTTTTAGCACTAAACTTTTATAACTTTTTATTTTCTTTTATTTTCACCACAAACTTTCTATTCTTTTTATTTTCACAACAAACTTTCTATTCTTTTTAGTTTCACCACAATACTTTAACTCTTTACACTTTTAGCACTAAACTTTTATACTTTTTGATTTTCTTTTATTTTCACCACAACACTTTAACTGTTTACACTTTTAACACTAAACTTTTATAACTTTTTATTTTCTTTTATTTTCACAACAAACTTTCTATTCTTTTTAGTTTCACCACAATACTTTAACTCTTTACACTTTTAGCACTAAACTTTTATACTTTTTGATTTTCTTTTATTTTCACCACAAACTTTCTATCTTTTATTTTTACCACAAGAACTTTTTATTTTTTTTATTTTCATCACAATACTTTAACACTTTACACTTTTAGCACTAAACTTTTATAATTTTTAACTATCTTTTATTTTTACCACAAGAACTTTTTATTTTTTTTATTTTCATCACAATACTTTAACTTTACACTTTTAGCACTAAACTTTTATAATTTTTAACTATCTTTTATTTTTACCACAAGAACTTTTTATTTTCTTTTATTTTCACAACAAACTTTCTATTCTTTTTAGTTTCACCACAATACTTTAACTCTTTACACTTTTAGCACTAAACTTTTATAATTTTTAACTATCTTTTATTTTTACCACAAGAACTTTTTATTTTTTTTATTTTCACCACAATACTTTAACACTTTACACTTTTAGCACTAAACTTTTATAATTTTTAACTATCTTTTATTTTTACCACAAGAACTTTTTATTTTTTTTATTTTCATCACAATACTTTAACTCTTTACACTTTTAACACTAAACTTTTATAACTTTTTATTTTTTTTATTTTAAGTTTCTTTTTGTCTTTTATAAGAATAGTGTTTTCATACTTTTTATTTTCTTTTATTTTCACCACAAACTTTTTATTCTTTTTATTTTCACCACAACACTTTAACTGTTTACACTTTTAGCACTCAACTTTTATAACTTTTTATTTTCTTTTATTTTCCCCACAAACTTTCTATTCTTTTTATTTTCACCACAAACTTTCTATTCTTTTTATTTTCACCACAATACTTTAACTATTTACACTTTTAGCACTAAACTTTTAACTTTTTAATTTTTATTTTCTTTTATTTTCACCACAACACTTTAACTGTTTACACTTTTAGCACTCAACTTTTATAACTTTTTATTTTTTTTATTTTCATCACAATACTTTAACTCTTTACACTTTTAACACTAAACTTTTATAACTTTTTATTTTCTTTTATTTTCACAACAAACTTTTATTCTTTTATTTTCACCACAAACTTTTATAACTTTTTATTTTCACAACAAACTTTCTATTCTTTTTAGTTTCACCACAATACTTTAACTCTTTACACTTTTAGCACTAAACTTTACTAAACTTTTATACCTTTTTTTTTCTTTTATTTTCACAACAAACTTTCTATTCTTTTTATTTTCACAACAAACTTTCTATTCTTTTTAGTTTCACCACAATACTTTAACTCTTTACACTTTTAGCACTAAACTTTTATACTTTTTGATTTTCTTTTATTTTCACCACAAACTTTTTATTCTTTTTATTTTCTTTTATTTTCACCACAAACTTTTTATTCTTTTTATTTTCACCACAACACTTTAACTATTTACACTTTTAGCACTCAACTTTTATAACTTTTTATTTTCTTTTATTTTCCCCACAAACTTTTTATTTTCTTTTATTTTCACAACAAACTTTCTATTCTTTTTATTTTCACCACAATACTTTAACTCTTTACACTTTTAGCACTAAACTTTTATAATTTTTAACTATCTTTTATTTTTACCACAAGAACTTTTTATTTTTTTTATTTTCATCACAATACTTTAACTCTTTACACTTTTAACACTAAACTTTTATAACTTTTTATTTTCTTTTATTTTCACAACAAACTTTCTATTCTTTTTAGTTTCACCACAATACTTTAACTCTTTACACTTTTAGCACTAAACTTTCAATACTTTTTGATTTTCTTTTATTTTCACCACAAACTTTTTATTCTTTTTATTTTCACCACAACACTTTAACTATTTACACTTTTAGCACTCAACTTTTATAATTTTTAACTATCTTTTATTTTTACCACAAGAATTTTTTATTTTCTTTTATTTTCCCCACAAACTTTCTATTCTTTTTATTTTCACCACAATACTTTAACACTTTGCACTTTTAGCACTAAACTTTTATAATTTTTAACTATCTTTTATTTTTACCACAAATATTTTATTCTTTTAATTTTCACCATAATACTTTAACTCTTTTCACTTTTAGCACTAAATTTTATATTTTTTGATTTTATTTTATTTCACCACAACATTTGAGCCTCTTACACTTTTAACACTAAACCTTTATACTTTTTATTTTCTTTATTTTCACCAATACTTTTTATTTTTTTTATTTTCACCACAACATTTTAACCTCTTACACTTTTAGCACTAAATTATTATGCGAAATACTTTCACTTTCACACAAAAAGTTTACTGTTCATTTTTTAACAGTCGCGTTCAAAGAATATTAACGTTTTAATTCTTTTTATTTTTACCACAACATTTTAACCCCTTACACTTTTAGCACTAAACTTTTATACTTTTTGATTTTTCTTTATTTTCACCACAACATTTTTGATGCCAAAGGCAAGATTTAAATGTGGCTGCATTACCTTGACACTATCCTTGCTGGGGTTATGTGGGTATCAAAAAGGTACATGGGCCTAAGGGGTTCTCATCAATTTACCCTTCACCACAACATTTTAACCCCTTACACTTTTAGCACTAAATTTTTATACTTTTTGATTTTCTTTTATTTTCATCACAACATTTAACTCTTACACTTTTAACACTAAACTTTTATACCTTTTTATTTTCTTTTATTTTCACAACAAACTTTCTATTCTTTTTAGTTTCACCACAATACTTTAACTCTTTACACTTTTAGCACTAAACTTTTATACTTTTTGATTTTCTTTTATTTTCACCACAAACTTTTATTCTTTTTATTTTCACCACAACACTTTAACTGTTTACACTTTTAGCACTAAACTTTTATAACTTTTTATTTTCTTTTATTTTCACCACAAACTTTCTATTACACTTTTAGCACTAAACTTTACACTTTTATAGAAATACTTTCACTTACACAAAAATTTACTTTCATTTTTTAACAGTCGCGTTCAAAGAATATTAACGTTTTAATTCTTTTTATTTTTACCACAATACTTTAACCTTACACTTTTAGCACTAAACTTTATAAACTTTTATACTTTTTGATTTTTCTTTATTTTCACCACAACATTTTTGATGCCAAAGGCAAGATTTAAATGTGGCTGCATTACCTTGACACTATCCTTGCTGGGGTTATGTGGGTATCAAAAAGGTACATGGGCCTAAGGGGTTCTCATCAATTTACCCTTCACCACAACATTTTTGCCTTACACTTTTAACACTAAACCTTTATACTTTTTATTTTCTTTTATTTTCACCACAACATTTTAACCTCTTACACTTTTAGCACTAAACTATTATAATTTTTAACTATCTTTTATTTTTACCACAAGAATTTTTTATTTTTTTTATTTTTACCACAAGAACTTTTTATTTTTTTTATTTTCATCACAATACTTTAACTCTTTACACTTTTAACACTAAACTTTTATAACTTTTTATTTTCTTTTATTTTCACAACAATACTTTAACTCTTTACACTTTTAGCACTAAACTTTTATGCTTTTTATTTTCTTTTATTTTTACCACAAACTTTTTATTCTTTTTATTTTCACCACAACACTTTAACTGTTTACACTTTTAGCACTAAACTATTATGCGAAATACTTTCACTTTCACACAAAAAGTTTACTGTTCATTTTTTAACAGTCGCGTTCAAAGAATATTAACGTTTTAATTCTTTTTATTTTTACCACAACATTTTAACCCCTTACACTTTTAGCACTAAACTTTTATACTTTTTGATTTTTCTTTATTTTCACCACAACATTTTTGATGCCAAAGGCAAGATTTAAATGTGGCTGCATTACCTTGACACTATCCTTGCTGGGGGTTATGTGGGTATCAAAAAGGTACATGGGCCTAAGGGGTTCTCATCAATTTACCCTTCACCACAACATTTTTGCTCTAACCCTTTTAGCACTAAACTTGTATACTTTTTATTTTCATCACAATACTTTAACTCTTTACACTTTTAACACTAAACTTTTATAACTTTTTATTTTCTTTTATTTTCACAACAAACTTTCTATTCTTTTTAGTTTCACCACAATCTTTATCTTTTTATTTTACCACAAACTTTTTATTTTTTTTATTTTCACAACAAACTTTCTATTCTTTTTAGTTTCACCACAATACTTTAACTCTTTACACTTTTAGCACTAAACTTTTATACTTTTTATCTTTTATTTTTACCACAAGAACTTTTTATTTTTTTTATTTTCATCACAATACTTTAACTCTTTACACTTTTAACACTAAACTTTTATACGAAATACTTTCACTTTCACACAAAAAGTTTACTGTTCATTTTTTAACAGTCGCGTTCAAAGAATATTAACGTTTTAATTCTTTTTATTTTTACCACAAACTTTTTATTTTTCTTTATTTTCACCACAACATTTTTGATGCCAAAGGCAAGATTTAAATGTGGCTGCATTACCTTGACACTATCCTTGCTGGGGGTTATGTGGGTATCAAAAAGGTACATGGGCCTAAGGGGTTCTCATCAATTTACCCTTCACCACAACATTTTTGATGCCAAAGGCAAGATTTAAATGTGGCTGCATTACCTTGACACTATCCTTGCTGGGGTTATGTGGGTATCAAAAAGGTACATGGGCCTAAGGGGTTCTCATCAATTTACCCTTCACCACAACATTTTTGCCTCTAACCCTTTTAGCAGTAAACTTTTATAGAAACTACTTTCACTTACACACAAAATTTTTACTTTTCATTTTTTAAGTGACAAATTTCAATTTTTGTT